>JACEGR010003201.1:0-109751 GCA_014170235.1 Listronotus bonariensis | reverse complement strand
TGCATAAAAGAAGAGTTTGCAATTGAACCCGATAGAACTGTAAATGTCTTGCGATGTTGCCAAATAAAGTGAGAAAGTGCCAATAGCTTAAAAAAAGGAAGATACAAGACTAAATTCATATGAAAAATTAAGTTATTCCTTCTTCCTATTATAATTTGTAGAGAAAAAAGGAAAATACCTAAACATAAAGAAGGAGGCATTTCTACAAAAACATCATTGTTTCTCATGGAAATGGTGGATGGTCCCCGAAATAGGCTTGGTGTTAATTTTTCATAAGAAGTTTGGCAACGCTGCTTCTATCAAGACTGTCATTTTCATAATGACGAACTTCATGTTATCAGCTGACCAAAATGAATGCGCCTATTTTCCTTCTTTAATTAATGGCGGACGAGATATCTCATATGTGTGGGATAGTTTTTCGAAAAATTTAATACTTTTCAAAATTAATTTAAATGTTTCATGTGCCCCGAGTGCAGTGTATTAATGTTTTCGTGTGTTTGACGTTGGATTTATACTGTTTTGTCCCCACCCCCAGCACCCCTGTTCATTCCCCGTCCCGTCAATATGTTTTTATTAATAATAAATTATAGAAATGGATTTTGAAATACGCGCACACAGATTTGTGTCATAATCGACCTATAGAAACGCCGTGAAAAAGAATTTTTCGAAAATCTCTTATAATAGCGAAAACCGCTATATCGATCTATTACCTTTATTTCAGCAAAGAATATTCAACCCGACGAGTTTCTAGTTCCACGCCACGTGCCACCGGTTTTATGGCAAGGCAGAGACGAAATAAGAGGATGTTTTTTAAGTACGTAACACGTGTTTTAGAAGTGTTTTTTTTATTTATCTAAAAATATGAAATGAGACTCTGTCAGCCCTATGTGCCTTCGAAAAGGTTTGTTTACTTTATCATTTTTTTGTACTTGGCGGTATTGCATTCAGAATGAAATAAATGTGGACCCATCTATACTTAAAAATGTAAGAGAGAACGGATTATATGCATTTGCATTTTTTCGCCATTTTCATAGGTTAAAGCATATTTTCAGTAAAATATGGTTATTATGCTTATTATTAAACCATATTGAATTAATCGCAGGGGGAGGATAATCCCACCGAAATAAAAAATAACACATACCCAGCAAACACTATTTGCCGGCAATGTACATTTTTCATATTGGCATTGATGGTAAAGCATTTGCAATTGGTGGCAATATTATGCCAACATCTAATACGCATTAAAAAGGTAACCCTAAATAAACACTTAATTGCCAATAAATTTTTTAATGCAGGCGAATTGCCGGCAAGCATACAAAAATGGCGGCATACCAATCCTGATAATAAAGCACGCGTTTTTGTTGCAGGCAAATAAATATTGGATTTTTGAAGGCAAACCTTCAACGCATATTCATACTTTTTAAACCATATTATTAACATTGGTATTTGACTAACATTAAAGCAATTTTTTGATCTGTTTTATTTATAATGGCGGCTAAACAACATTATTTTATGTTTTTTACATAATTTAAAGGAAATGGCCTTTTCCTAACATTTTATTGATACAAATCATGCAAATAAAAATTAAGTCAAACAAAATGTTTATTATGTATTTTTAAGAGAATAAAAATAAAATGATGGTAAAATTAGCTAGGTTAATTTCGACGATTTCGACCGAAGGTGATAAATTAAAATTTCTCGCTTAGCCGAAATGCAAGATTTGACAATTTGACAGATGAGGCAACCTTGCTTTTGGTTGACCGCTTTGTGTAATTGTTTTCTACGTGATTTTCTAGCTTTTTAGTTTCTTTTTAACGAAAAGAGTTTTTAGTAGACATAATTAAGTGTATTCATTACCTAATTAGTGTGTGTTGTGTAATTAGTTGGTGATGGCTAGTCAAGAAGGCGGGTTTTTCAAGTAGACTGTTAGGAGCTGTAAACATTTGGCTTAAAACATTTTAAATTTGTAGTTACCTAAAAAAATATATGAAATCAGGGAGTTGCCTTATTAAAAGTTTTAAAGACGTGTTAATAAAAAAATTATATATATTTAATAGTTTTTTTTCACATTTAACTCCTTTAAAATATTTCTTCCTATGCCTTGGATCTCAAAATTGAGTGTAAGTGTCCCTTAAATACTTACTATTTTAAAGTGTTTTCTTTTGATTTACTATCTTTTTTAAATTTTATTAAATACTTTTTATTTATTTATTTTTTTTTGGTTTATTGTTACGGTATAAAAATTTATATTATGTAATTTTTTTATTGATAAAGTTTTCCTGCCTTTTTTCTCATTTTTTCGATTACAAAATTCTAAATATATAATTTAACTTTTGGGACATTCAACTTATAAAACTTGCAGTACTTATTTAATGATAAATGCCATTATACTAAACCTATTTTTTGCCAATAACTTACTAATGATGGATACCATCATCCTAAACGCATTTTTTGCCAATAACCTATTAATGACGGATGCCATCACTTTATCTGCAACACGTGGCCTAATAACGGCCAATTGCCCACTTTCGCTTTTTTTGATACCTTTTTGCCAATGCCTTGCCATTACAGAGTGTTGGCAATGCCAGTAAATTAAATGTACAACGCCGACAAAAAATGTTATATGGGTGTGGACCGACCTATATATAGATTTTCTCCTAAACCTATCATTTAATGTTGTATATTCCGCCCCTTTTATGCATATGTCAGACTTTTAATGTTGCATTTATAACCCCGTTTCTGGTTGTTTTGTGGATTATTACCTAACGATTTATGAAAATCTAAGTGTGGGATTATTAGAGACTGGATTTTAGGCATTTGCCTATTATAGGTACATTTTCAAGTGAGCGCAGGGAGAGAATTATCCTCGGTAACCGATGCTTTATACCTAAACGCCTTTTTTTCCCTTTGGGTTAATTTTTTTATTTGTGGTCATTAAAGAATCTACTTCACCGTTAAAAACTAGTTGACCTGGAAATAATTAAAGTATAAAGCTAACATATCCTTTAATGTTGCATATTTTGCCACTTTATAATGCATATTTTATGCATTTTTCATGCATATATGCATGCATATTTCAGGCTTTTTATGATGCATTTATGTGGCCATATTTTGAAAACTATTGGAAATCAACATAACAATTTATTATTAATTTTTTTATTATTCTTAAAAGATAAGAAATGAAAAACTATGAAACCTTTATAGAAAAAAATCATCATTTTTAGTTATTGTTGTAAGTGGGGAAATTAGCCTAACATCAGAGACAACAATGAGACGAGTAACTGGTCCTAACAATTTGTCCATTCTATTTATCTCTTTCTGGTTTAACGCAAGTTCCAATAAATATGTCTTTCTCTTTCATCATGGCAGGCTATCGTAGATGGAGCAATCATCGCTTTGCCCTGGTTGCCAAGTTGTTTACAATTTCTGCATGTAAACTTTAATGTCCTTTTTGGCTCGCATCTAATTAGGAGAAAGAAAATAAACCATGAATCAAATATTTTTAACTTGACAACGTTGCCGCTTGCAGTCACGCCGAAATGTTATTCGATATTTGTGTTTGATATTTTTCAATGGCCGATTTGTTTGGACAGTTTGTTTACATTTTCTGTGATTTATTGTGTGTTTCGTGGTTTTTACCTTTAATTGGACCTTGAATATTGACTTTTATTAGTGTTCACAGTGTATATATTAAATTTGTGCTTTTCAACAGCTAATTTAAGGTAATATTGACATGGTTATCTGTAAGAAAAAATCTTTATAAAAACTAAATAAATAACATTTTCAATTAGGTGTGTGTAATTATTGAACTAAACCCCAATATTTTATATTAATAGGAAACAAAAACAAGTACCTAACATTAAGGGCAAAAATAGCACAGCTATATAATTTGAATTTAGCGGGCAAACGATAAAGTAAACTCACGCGCCATCTGCGTTTACCTTCCTTGAAGACAGACAAGAAAGGTCCTGCAGCTATCTCTCTCTCGGATAATTTATTTACATTTAGTTGCTCGTCTCATTCTTATCTCTGCTAACATAACACATTAAGGTAAAATGACACACTGCATAATTTTTGAATTTCCTGCTTTGGCAACGACCTCTTCAACGTGTTTTAGCATGAGCATATATGCTGCTTACTATTTAAAAGGACTTTTATCTCGACATCAATGTTCCTAAATTTTCTCATTACAACTTTACTGTACTTTGTAAGATCTTTTTAACAAAATTACACCTCAAATGGTTATTATGCGGATTTAACGCGACTTTTAAGTGTAAAAGAAATTTTAAACACCCAAGTAAAAAAAAACATCAATGCGCTTAAATAATTAAACCATTGCTTTAGAACAGAAATTTTACAATTAAATAATTCTGTTGTTTTTTTGTTACAATGCACCACAATAATTTACAAAAAAATATAATATAGAGTTATAACTAGCTTACGAAATATCAAAGAGTAATTTCCTATGTCTTTTTATCAAAAAAAATCAATGAACATAATAGAGACATTTTCACACACCTCTTAAAATAACAGACGTTTTTGGCCTCCTTATGGTTATCGTTATTAAACATAACGATTACGGCAGCAGTTTAAGACAGAGATTTTGCAGCCTCTTTTAAGAAATTTATCTTGCGTCTGCGCTTTCGACACATAACCTTATTTTTGCCTGTGGTTCACCGATTTTAAAGTTAAGGAAAATCAGTATTTACTTTTATTTTTCATAAGATATAAATTGATATTTAAATATATGCAAACACTTCTGTTCATTTCGTTTTTTAAAGTAGATGCAAACAATACAATATAAGCAAAACACAAAAAGTAAGGTTAAGTTTGGTAGTAGAAAAAAGCAAGTGTGCCAGATTGTAACATCTAAATTAATTACTGATTTAGAATATCCGTAAAATTGCACGTCCGTTTGAATTTCTTAACACTATTTGATTTTTATTACTACTATAGATTTTTCGCTAATTAGAGCTTTTGTATAAATTATATTTTAAATTATACGGCAATAAAATTTTAACCTTTTAAATAATTGATATTAAAATTTCTACAATCCGGCAACCACGCAGTTTAACAATAACGATAACGATAAGCTCTTCGGTATTCATACGTAATTAAAGGAGTCCGGTATGGTTAATAACGATAAATCATTTTTGCGTTACTGCGCAGTCTCAGAATAACGTTAACCACAACGGAATTGAAAAATAAGGGGTGCAAAATGTCTCTAATATGTCCGAGCTCGCTTTATTTCTGAGATACACAGCGTTAAAGTTTTTACAAACAATCGGGATTTTTAAATATCTTAAAAACGCTTTGACTGGTTTAAAATATACTCTCAGTGGGCACCATAGCCAATATTATTAAGAAAAAAAGTACGCCACTGATTTTTATAAAGTTTCTTTTTGTTTTTACTAATAAAAAATATGCAGGGTGTTCCAATTAAAATATCAAAGTTTATATCACTTTCGGTTAAACCGGAAGTAATACATTGATGCTATTATATCCAAAATTGGCATCCGGTGATATGATATAACGTCCCTAAATTTAAAAATACGGTTGCACTAAAATAAATAAATTGCTGGATAGTAATTTTGTTGTCACCCGGTATACTAAGATACATTTTTACATGACCTGAAAATCAACAGCCAGTTTTAAAATTAACAGAAATTAAATAATGTCAAGTTAAAATACGCTGCTAAAATAAATAATTTATGTTTTTAAGTCCGAGATGTAAAGAGCTTTCATTTCTGTCTATTTATATAAAATATCAAAGAACTTTTCCTGGCTTTTTTTAATAAGGAAGTTTCGTTTCTGACGTTGTTTTCTATATGTTGTAATAAAAATAACATAAGTTTTAAATATATACTATCCTGACAGTAGCGGCTCGTCGTTTGTCTAACAAGGCTTAAAATACAAAAGAAACGAAATATCATACATCACATACATATATGTTTAAAATACACGATCAGTCAAATAAAAAGCTTTATAAGCAAGTAAAGCAAGAGAGTAATTAATAGTTTAAAAAACTAAAAAACACGCTTTTATATGCAACCGAACTAAAAATTAGAAAATAATTTTTCATTAAAAAAATATTGTCATTTCATAGTAAAAAGCGTGGGGTGCATTTTACTATTTTTTCATAACTTTTCCATCATAGATATTTGCAAATATAATAATTATAACATTTAATATATTTATCACCCCACGCTTTTTACTATGAAATGACAATATTTTTTTAATGAAAAATTATTTTCTAATTTTTAGTTCGGTTGCATATAAAAGCGTGTTTTTTAGTTTTTTAAACTATTAATTATTTTTCATTTTTAGTTTCTGCTACTCTTGACAAAATGGCGAAAAAAATTTTTAATGAACAAGAGTGGCAAATTTTAAAATTTTTTCCAACAGATTGCAACTCACTAAAAAATTTCTTCTTCATTAAGTAGCAAAGTTTGAAATTTTGCCAACAGATGGCAATCCAGGCAATGTTTGGACCGTTGCCAATATATTGCAACTCACTAAAAAATTTCTTCTTCATTTAATAGCAAAGTTTGAAATGTTGCCAACAGATGGCAACCTAGGTGTTGTTTTTATAATATAATGGAATTTTTTTTCCTGGCGATCCAAAAAAGATAACGGGATACTGTTTGCAGATTATTGCATTGTCATGTTTCCTTAATACGTGTGCAAAGTTTCAAAGAAATCGAATAGCTGGAAGTTGGTTAAAATTAGGCTCAAAGATTCCGTTACATAGCCAGATAGTTACAACCCAAGTTAATAAAAGCGTGTTAACGGCATTTATTAACTGTTATTGTTCATAAAAATTGAACACCAATTGTGCAACTAACCCAATTGTGTAAAAGAACTTATTAATTTTTATTGTTCATAAAAATTGAACACCAATGGTGCAACTAACCAAATTGTGTAAAAACTAAAAAATTTCTTCTTCATTTAATAGCAAAGTTTGAAATGTTGCCAACAGATGGCATCCTAGGTGTTGTTTTTATAATATAATGGAATTTTTTTCCTGGCGATTAAAAAAAAGATAAAGGGATACTGTTTGCAGATTATTGCATTGTCATGGGTCCTTAATACGTGTGCAAAGTTTCAAAGAAATCGAATAGCTGGAAGTTGGTTAAAATTAGGCTCAAAGATTCCGTTACATAGCCAGATTGATAGATACATACAACCCAAGTTAATAAAAGCGTGTTAAAAACGGAACCGGTTAAGTCACCGTGTTTACATGCCGGTATCAGTGGCGGCTATTCAGGTGTAGTAAGTGAAGTGCCACTTCACCAAAAATAAATAATAAAACATAAAAAAACATTTTACTATTATTCAGTTCATTTTTCTCATTTCTATTCCTTATTTGTAAATTTCGCCATGAAAAATCTAGCATATAAATTAACCGCTGGCGCGGATCGCTTTCCTCCTCTTTCGGCAACGCGACAAGTGTATTGCAATTATAAAACGGACCGAAGTATACACCTCATGCGAGGTTTTGTTTACGCGTTGACGCTCCGTGTATTGCTTGGTAAATCGCTAGCCTTAAAAAGATAGTATAGGTTTTGGTCGTTTCGTTGGTTTTCACGTATTATTTCGATTGTTTCCGTTTGAGTATTATTAGCGACAGTGATTTTTCACAGGAAGAAATTAAAGGACAGTACAGAGCACTTCTCTATGAAATATTAGATCATATTTTGATGGAAATGGAAGTAAGAGTCGAAGATTGTTACAAACTACAATTTCTTTGTCTTGCTGATACTGCAAAGTTTGGCCAGTATAACCAAACTTTTTCACTGATTTCTTTTCAAAATTTATTGGAGATATATGCCGAATTATTTCCAAAAAATTAGCGGCTCAAAAATAAACTTGACCTAATATTTGCTGATGAAAGTTAAAGAAATATTTCATTGCAGTAGTTAGTGAAACAAGTTGGCGCAAACCAAGACATTTTTACCGAGGCGTATAAACCTTTTTCGCTAATTTTAACGATATCGTCGACAAGCGTGTCAGTGGAACGAAGTTTTTCTTGTCTTAAGCGTTTAAAAACTTTCTTAAGAAACACTATATCCCTGCCTTAACTGGCATAAACACATTGTATCTATAGCCACGGCAGCTTCAAAAAAGCTTGGATTTCTCTTTCGAGCCAAGAAGTATTTTTCCCCTTATAATTTATACACTTTATATGTGTCCCAAATCCGACCTCCTTTGGAATATTGTTCTCATATCTGGGGCATGGCGTCCCCCACAACCCTAAGCATTCTTGATTCCATTCAAAGAAGAGCTATTCGTCTCATTAATAATTCTTTACTTACAGAGAGACTTCCCTCTTTTGCCCATCGTCGAGCTGTGGGGGATTTATTGCTTTTTTATAGGTACTTCCATGGCTTCTGCTCTGAAAAATTGTCCAGTTTAGTTCCTCCACTCACGGTTTCCAACAAGGAAACTTGTGGTTCCGCGCGTATGCATCCCTATACGGTTCAACTGGACAGGCCCCGAAATTCCCACTTTGTTAGTTTTTTTATCCCTAGAGTTTCTAGTTGTGAAACCTGCTGCCCGCGGAGGTCTTTCCTTCCAACCCCAAATCTTCAAGTATTTAAGTCCCGTGTCAAAAAATTCCCTCTCACCTCGCTTAAGATACCCACGGTACGTTAGTATTTAGGCTTTTAGTCTTCGCGGTTTGTCCAAAAATAAAAAAAAGTCTATTAAATAATTATTAGGGGCTCCTTTTCAAAAAAGAATTATTAAAAATAACTGTTTCTTATTTTAATTTAAAAACTTTGAATTGCTTTCCGCGGAACTGAAGATCTGGTAATATCACAAATATCAACACTACATTAAAAAGGTTTTACCCTGGAGTATTGAATTTCGCCCAATTTGGTACAAAACTTTTCGATATATTTGAGCGGTTCCACACTATAAATATTATTTCGGGTAAAGTCCCCTATACGGTCCAACTGGACAGACCCCGAACTTCCTACTTTGTTCGTTTTTTATCCCTAGAGTTTCTAGAATGTGGAACCTGCTACCCGCGGAAGTCTTTCCTTCTCCCCCAAATCTTCAAGTATTTAAGTCCCGTGTCAACAAACTTCCTCTTACCTGGCTTAAGACACCCACGGTACGTTAGTATTTAGGCTTTTAGTCTTCGTGGTTTGTCCAATAATAAAAAAAGTTATCTTTATAGAAAATATTAAAATGCCAATGCTTCTTTCTTTATCAAGCACTTAAAATTTCAAAACATCAGATATTTTACTGAAGTCTTTTAAAACTAAAAGAAAAATATTTCCAATAAGTACGAAAATACCTTTACTTAAACAAACCCTTTTATGTACCTTTCAGTATTTTTAATGCGTTAAGTAAAATTCTATAAAAGGTTTTTCAGAATTATGAACGCAAATTAATTAAAATTTCCTTAAATAAGCATCAAAGGAAGTTTTTGAAAGAAAAAACTAACAACATTTTCTCCTTAAAAGACGGTATTTAAGTTGTGATGAAAAATTTCTAAGTAAGTTTTTTTATTTTGCAGTTGTTTTTAAACTTTAATAAAAGTTTTTTTTTAATAAACTTGATATTTTAAAATAGGTGTTTTGCTTGCGACTCAGGTTGATACTTAATCTATATACATTAACTCGGAAAATAATTGCTATAACTAATAATAGTAGGGGAGCCGAAGATGCTAAATTTGTATTTTTCGAGCATCATAGAGACTTATTGGGTTGCAAAGATGAGATGATAAGAAGAAAAAAATGGTATTTAATGCATACCTTTTCATCGATGCGTTAAGTAACTATAGACTTTTAAATATGTCAATTTTTTTCTATTTTTTTATTTTTTTTTATTTTTGGACAATCCACGAAGGCTGAAAGCCTAAATACTAACGTACCGTGGGTGTCTTAAACAGGGTAAGAGGAAATTTGTTAACACGGGACTTAAAAACTTTTGATTTTGGGGGAATGAAAGACCTCCGCTGGCAGCAGGTTCCACAGTCTAGAAACTCTAGGGATAAAAGAACGAACGAAATGGGAAGTTCGGGGCCTGTCCAATTGAACCGTATGGGTATGCATACGCGCGGCACCACGAGTTTCTCTGTTGGGAACTGCAAGAGGAGGGACTATACTGGACAATTCGTCGGAGCAGAAGCCGTAAAAGTATCTATACAAGAGCGATAGATCTCCCACAGCTCGACGATGAGCAAGAGAAGGAAGTCTTTGAGTAAGTAAAGGATCATTAATAAGACGAACAGCCCTTCTTTGAATGGCATCAAGAATGCTGAGAGTTGTGGGGGATGACATTCCCCAGACATGAGAACAATATTCCAGAGAGGGTCGAATTTGGGACACATACAAAGTGTATAAATTAGAAGCGGAAAAATACTTTTGGCACGGAAAAGAAATCCAAGCTTTTTTGAAGCCGCGGTGGCTATAGATACAATGTGTTTATGCCAGTTAAGGTTATTCTCAAATGAGATGCCCACAAGGTTAAATGTGTCCCCGCTCTGCAAAACCTGACCACTCATAAGCAAAGGATGAGTGTTTGATGATTTTTTTCGCGACAAGGAACACGATTGTGTTTTGGATGCATTAAATTGAACGAGATTTTTGGCGCCCCAATCCAATATCAAATTGAGATCCTGTGAAAGAGATATCTGCATCGCTCTGCGTTTGCTTTCCAAGTCGGGTTGAGAGATTGGTTTGGGAACCTGAAAAGTGGAGTGAAGGGTACTATCGTTAGCATAACTATGAATGGGATTGGTTGTGGAAGAAAGAAGGTCGTTGATGTGAAGAAGAAACAAAGTTGGTGCTAGTACTGAACCCTGAGGCACTCCAGCATTAATTTCGTGAAAGCTTGAAGAGTGGCCATCAACAATGACTGATATACGTCGATCAGAAAGATAACTGGAGAGCCAAGAGCAGAGTTTAGTTGGAAGACCGTAGGAGGGAAGTTTATTAAGAAGCGCGTCATGCCAGACTTGGTCGAAAGCTTTAGATATATCAAGAGCAACGATCTGGGACTCACCTAGAAACTCAAGAGACTTGTTCCAGTTGTGTGAAATGAAGGAGAGAAGATCTGCTGTAGATCCATTGTGACGAAATCCGTATTGCCTGTCATGTAAAATTTTATGTTTTTCCAAGTACCTGAGAATTTGCGAGTTAATGGATTTCTCCATTACTTTACAAAGCATTGAGAGCAGTGAAATAGGTCTATAGTTGGATGGAAGAGATTTAGATCCTTTCTTGGGAATAGGCTGGACACGTGCAGCTCTCCAGCTGTCTGGAAATATACCCGTGTCATAAGAAATTCGAAAGAGCCTGGTTAAAATAGGTGCAAGTTCAGGAGCACATTTTTTTAAAACGATTGCTGGTATTCCATCTAGCCCAGACGATTTCTTGGTGTTAAGAGAAGAAAGGATACGCTTAATGTGTTTTACCTTAAAAATAATATTGGGCATTTTGTGAGAAACTGAGGGAACAGTTGGAATTGGATGATTGACAGGTGGATGAAGGGTTGAATTGGCAGCAAAAACTATTATTTTGACTTGTGGAAATCGTTTAAATCGTATTGAATTTATATATGTTTTGTTATCCTTAAATTATGTTCTTTAATATAAAAAAATAAGTACGCTCGAGAATGCCAAATGACGTTTTTTTAATAACTTTGTAGCCCTCCACTTTCTTTACGCACTCTCAAATTTGTAGATTAGTGGAATATACACTATACTAAACTTTTTATATTACTATAAAAACTATTTTGTTCTTGCATAATACAATAAAACTAAGGATTACTTAAAAAATAAATTAATGAAATATTTAATTTATTTAAGAATTATTTCATGATTTCTTTTAAAGTAATCCTATTTTTATTGTATTATGCAATGAGAGAATAGTTCGTCATAGTATATAAAAGTTTAACTTTCTTAAAATGTTTATTAAACCTCTTTTATTTTGAAGAAAAGTAATATATTACTTTGTTTAAACATGTGTATGTACTTAAAAACTCTTGAATCTTGAAAATCAAGAGACCATGGTATTTTTTTTATTTATCTACAGCAAATACTGTACAAAATTAAATCATATTGAATAAAGAACAAAATAAAGGAATCATTACATATTGAATAAGTAAGTCTTTTTATTACATCACCATTTTGTCAAGAAAAAATACTTAGTTTGTCAATGTTGAATAAGTACAAAAAGTATTACTCTGTTCCAAGAAAGTTAAAAGAAGACAAACTAAGTTAGATAAAAGATTTGAAAAAGTGAGTCTGTGCACTTTCTTTACTTTTAACAAAAGGATTTTAAACAGTGCCGGATTAAGACTACGTAATGTCTATACAGTCGAGTCCTGTGCCTCTTCCCCCAAGGAATGAAATTTTAAAAAAATTTACGACCCAAAAAAAAATTCTTAGTTTTTCTAAAACATACAAGTCCACTTTTAAACAAAAATTTTTAAAGAGCAAAAAAAGTTCCTCAGTTTTTCTAAAACAGAAAAGTCTACTTCTTACCAAAATTTTTTGAAGAGCAAAAGAAAAGCGAGATCTTTACGTATTTCTCTTTATACAAAACAGGCCGTAAACATCTGTACTTTCTTCCTTTTTCCCTACTCTTTATGAGTGCCCTCTTTGTGGTGCCCCCACAACGTGATGCACTAAGCAATTGCTTAATTTGCCTTTAGGTTAATCCGGAACAGGTCTTAAAGCATCAAAAAGGCATATTTCATTAATTATAACTACGGTATAGCCATATGACTACACAAAAAATGCGTATTAGTTTTTGCCCAAAAGCTCAAATTAAACTTAAAAAAATTGGAAAATTTAATAGGCTCAAAAATCAATAAAAAATATAAAAACATTTTTGTTAAAAAAAAGCAGTGGCGTACCATGTTTACCAACGCCACTGAACAACAAGAAATGGCTTTTAAAGCATAATTGCTGTTTTATTAAATTTTAATAAAAATGTTCAGAAAACCAAAAAATTACTTAAAAAAGTTAAGACCATGTATCAAAATGGTGACTCTTCCTAAGCCGTTTTTTCCATTTTCACACCATCACGGATCAGTATTTTATTTTAAAACACAATGTATAACGTTAATGTTAGTTATTCAAGATTTACATTTAGAAACACGTTGCAACCACTGGTTGCAACACGGTCAGTCAGCTGGTAAAAATGAGTATCAAGATTCAGAATGGTTGGAAATACTTATAGAAATTACACGATTTTTGGTGTGTGCCTTTCGTAAAAGCAAGCACTTTTTAAACAATACATTTAATTTAAGAAAGAATATTTGATACCATTGTCTAACAAACTAAATTAAACAAAGAATGGTTAACAGTCAGAGTTCCGAGTAATATATAAAGCCACGATTTTGGTTATTTAGACTGTAACTGAAGACGTTTGCATAATTTTTAAGGGAATTCAAGATGACATCTACTTAAATAAACACAAGTTGTAGACTAGCTATTTTTAAAGTTCTCATCGTATTTATCCGATAAATAATAAAACGTACGATAATTATTGCAAAAACAACAAGATATGACTAAAAATGTCAAAATTCTCCAAATTGTGTACTTTAAAGTAATAACTTTTATTATATTGTGCAAGAGCAGAATAGTTCAACATAATGTATAAAAGTTTTAATTTTCATAAAATGTTAAATAAACTTTTTAATTTTATTCTAGAGAAAAGCCAAATAATACTTTGTTTAAATTTAATCTCCCAGAAAACAAATAAAGCATAAAATAGATATAAACGTTATTTATTAAAGTATTTCTTGTAACATTATTGCTAAAAAGAAGTTATAACACCTAATATTTAAAAGAAAAAAATGCTTCAATGTTTCTTGTAAGGTCCAGGATTATGCAGTTTAGCGGATGTTATTGTTTTTACTTAAAAACTAAGCCAGGTACATAAAAATATAAAAAAAAACAGATTTTTTTTTTTAATGTTTCTTCCACAAAAAAATTACAAGAAAAATCAGTAGCGTTTATTTTTGGTCAATAATATTAGCTGAGATGCGTTTCACGCCGCTACTGGTCTCAAAAATTAAAATTGTTTTAGGGCTGATTTTAATTTTTATTTTAACAAATGCCACTATAAAATTTTATTAAAATCGGATAAGGCATATTTTAGATATTATTAAAAACCCGATTATGTTTTTAAAGTTTAACACCCTGTATCTGAGAAATAAAGCATTTTCGGACCAATGTTTATTCAACCTTTTTTGTATAAAATTGACTTAGGAATACGCCCTTAAACCAGGGGCGGTCATATCGACTTTCTGAGGGAGGGCCATAGGCCGAGAAAAAGTGTATGAGGTGCCAAGAAACAAAAATCTTGGCGCCACTAGAAAGAAACTAAATTTTCAAATTTTTTGAAGAGCAAAAAAAAAAAAGAAGAAGAAAGGTCCTTATCACCTATTTTTATTGTTCTTTCTTTTATTCTTTAATTTATTAAACCAGCCCTGAGGGGGGCATATCATCTTTAAATGCCGAAAATGCCCATGTTTGCCATTACATATGTTGAATGTATGAAATACATATGCATGCATTAAAGGGAGGGGGCCATAGCCCTCATGCCCCCCTATGACCGCCCCTGCCTTAAACTTACTTACCGCAATAAGAAAACATCTTGTAGGTGGGGGTCATGGTTAATTAAATCTTTTTTTTTTTTAATTAAACCTGAGACCATGTAACATTGCAGTTTGCGAGTTTAATTACAACAGCTTTCCTAGCGTATTATTTTATTATATTTGGTACCCCTAACGCCGTCTAGTGCGCAGTGACTTAATTTTCGCAAACTAAGCTAAAATGTTCCAGTGGCCTAGAACCTCCTGTGAGCCTGAAAAGTGTTTCATTAGAGGACGCTGTACCCTGGTTTTGTTCTTCGAGCATATACTTACTGGAGGCTTCGCTAGCCGTTAGTGTTAACCTTTACAAATGAGATTTTTGTGACCGGTTAATATTTTTGTGGTATATGAACCTTTCTCGAGTCCATGGTTTTGATGGAAGCAGCGGCATTTCACACGTCTTTTTAATTCTTTGGCCTGTGATAACCGTCAGGTTTCAAGTACATTTTAGAGTGGACACGCCGAAATTCGCCTGAGTGGTTAGACAAATGTCAAATTTTGGTCGGACATTTAGAGACTCCGAATGACACTTTCTGCCTAACCGGGGCGACGAGTAGAAGGCGATTTTGTGATTTGATAAAAATTTTGAATTATCTCTGTTAAAAATCACGAATCCTTGTCCATCTTTAGCCTAAAAGGTATTTTTTTTCTATACTTATATTTTGCGTTAGTATTTTTACATAATTCACCTTTTTCTTGTAATGTCGAAACCTAACCTCAAAAACACGTTGTCTTTGAATTTGTTTTAATAATTTGATCTTGTTTTAGATAAGCCCGGTTTCATTCTTCTTTCATTCTTCAGTTTTTCATTCTTATCTGTTCCTTACGCTTAAGGAAGCCAGATTCAAGTTACCTGTTTATTGTGAGGCATGCCATAACCTACCATACGAGCTGCCCCCTTTTTATGATCAACCAGTGAATGCCACTTATCTGAATCCCGAGTTGTAGGCCCCAGCCTGTAACCAGTGAGAATCCCACACCAACATCCAGTGGACCTTTAAAGAGGATTTCAGATAAGTTGACTACATATTTAAACGTTTAAAAGTACACCGTTTAATATCGTTTCGTCAAAACAACCTATTACATCCTGAACAAGAATCAAACTAGTAAATTAACTTATATACTTAATTTTTTGATTTAAATTGGTTATATTTGTAAAGCGGTGTAATAATGTTTGCAAACGTTAAGCGCTAGAGTCCTTTTTTTGTTTCTTTTTACCGACTAATACTCATTCTTTAAAACCAAGATTCCTAAATAAAGAACACACATATTTTATACGTTGTCTTTTTTATTTTGTGTTGGAATCTGTTTGTTTTGTTTTAGTTTACCTAGAGGAACTAACCTTCCGTAGTTTACCATCATTATTCTATAACTTTAGGTGGCGCCCATATATAAGTACCTTTTTGTGGTAAACTATAATAGAGTTAAAGGAGTGTTTAGGTTACTCAATCCACGACCCACGTGCCCCGACTGACATTGAGCTAGTTAGAAGGTATTTTGCCTTAAAACAAAGGGTAATTATACATCTTTAATTAGGCAATCTAAAAATGTACTTTAGCCCAATTAAGCTACATTATAACTAATACACATTTAATTTATTATTTTGGGGCAAATCCGACAAACAACTAAATAAAATTTGTAGTTATATCATGGCAAAACTATAGTTTTGCCCCGCCATAAAAAAGTTTAATTCATTATTTTTTACTTACCTAAAAAATCCCACGATTTTAAACTTACGACTTTAATTATCAATAAAAATAAATCAATTAGTGGCCAAAACCTGCTTTTTTTCAGACTCGGCTATACATAGAAATCTAAACATAAGTTCAATTTATATTCCATGTCCGCAGCTGCACATAAAGCGAAACTGAACCATGGAAAAGCTAAAGTGGTCGAGCTACATTTAAATGGCACATTTAGGTCACAAAATGATTTTTAAATGTCGTACGGATATCCAAAGGATATCGTTAGGTTTGTATTTAGAATGTTGAGTGGTTCTTTTTAAATATTCGACGTTGGATGCTTCTGGAACATTCTTGTCGAGATTTAAACGGCTTTCGTAATAATCTGCTTCAGAAATAGTTTTTAAAATAAGGTTTGCCTACGTTAAAAGGCTTGTTACTCAAGTTAAATTAGTAATAGAAATTATTTACATTAAAAGTGCATACGTACGAACTAATTAACTATACTTGTTAAAATTAAACGTATTATCATAATCAACAATAAATATTGCTACTGAATAACATATCAACGACCTTCTTTCTTCCACAACCAATCCCATTCATAGCCAATCTCTCAACCCGACTTGGAAGGCAAACGCAGGGCGATGCAGATATCTCTTTCACAGGATCTCAATTTGATATTGAATTGGGGCGCCAAAAATCTCGTTTAATTTAATGCATCCAAAACACAATCATGTTCCTTGTCGCAAAAAAATCATGAAACACTCACCCTTTGCTTATGAGTGGCCAGGGTTTGGAGAGCGGGGACACATTTAACCTTGTGGGTGTCACTTTGAAAATAACCTTAACTGGCATAAACACATTGTATCTATAGCCACCGCGGCGTCAAAAAAGCTTGGATTTCTTTTCCGAGCCAAAAGTATTTTTCCCCTTCCAATTTATACACTTTGAATGTGTCCCAAATTCGACCCTCTCTGGAATATTATTCTTATGTCTGGGGAATGGTGTCCCCTAAAACCACAGCATTCTTGATGCCATTCAAAGAAGGGCTGTTCGTCTTATTAATGATCCTTTACTTACTCAAAGACTTCTCTTGCCCATCGTCAAGCTGTGGGAGATCTATCGCTCTTCTATAGATACTTTACGGCTTCTGCTCCGACGAATTCCAGTATAGTCCCTCTTCTTGCAGCTCCCAACAGAGAAACTCGTGGTGCCGCACGTATGCATCCCTATACGGTCCAATTGGACAGGCCCCGAACTTCCCATTTCGTTCGTTATTTTATCCCTAGAATTTCTAGACTATGGAACCTACTGCCAGCGGAGATTTTTCCATCCCTCCGAATCTTCAAGTTAACAAACTTCCTCTTATCTTATTGGATGGTCTTCTTGTTCAGTACACGCCTAGAAAGAATGGGACCGCTTCGATCCTGGTCCCGGGGTATACGAGGCTGACCCTGTTCAGCCCTATTGACCCCTATGAACTGGCCGATCGCCTGAAACAAAATAAAAGAAAAACCCCCAAAAAACCCAAAAAATTCTAATTAAAAAACGACGTTTCGGTGGCAAGTCTGCCACCGTTGTCAAGTTAAAAATAAATATAAAATATCAACTAATATCTTAATTAGAAATGAGTAAAATTTAGATTATTTTTATATCTCAAACTGAAAATAGTTTGACATATGTATGTGTCATGAGTGACAAGTAACTGGTGTATTTATTATTTGTAGGACAAAAAAGGTAATAAGTTAGTTGATTTTTAGTTTTCCTGAAGATACTTCAGTATCGAGCAAAGGCAACCAAGTGTTATTTAAATTAACTGTACTTTCTTTGATTTTGCGTTTTTTAAAACAAGTTTCCTTTGCTAAAATACTCGAAGCATCCCAGTTTATTCTATGATTGTTATCAAATGCGTGTTGGCAGATTTTTGATTTATGAAATTCTGTGTTTTTAATGTATGATCTGTGTTCTTTTTATGCTAATGGTCTACAAGTTTCACCTATATAAAACTTATCGCATTCGCAAGGTATTTTATAAATGACATTTTTTGTATTTTCATTTAAGTTGTATGGTTTTGTTTTTGTTAAATGAGATCTAATAGTGTTTTGTGTTTTAAAGATTGTGCGAATATTAAATTTATTTCCTATTCGTTGAATTTTATTTGATAGTCCGGGAATGTATGGTAAAAATAATATTATAAATAAATTTGTAATAGGTCTATTTTGATTTTGTCTTATATTTGGATTTTCAAATTCAAGAAAACAATTATTTATAAAATCAAGAGGATAATTATTTTGAATTAAAATATCTTTTAAATAATCTTTTTCATTGTTTATATTTTGATTAGAACAAATGACTTTAATTCTATCAAATAGACTTTTTACAACTCCCTTTTTAACCATTATGGGGTGATTTGAGTTAAAGTTTAAGTATCTATTTGTACGTGTAGGTTTTCTGTAAATTTTTGTTACGAAATTGTTTAAATCTTTTTTATTAAAATGTCAAGAAAAGGTAGTTGTGCGTTGTTTTCTTTTTCTAAAGTAAACCTAATAGTTGGTTCTTGTGTATTAATGTGTGTTAAAAAATGATTCAAACAGTGTTCGTCATATTGGTATATTCTTTCTAGGCGTGTACTCAACAAGAAGACCATCCAATAAATGAATCCGCCTAACCAATATAGAGCATATCTCCAATTCCTCTTATCTTGCTTAAGACACCCACGGTACGTTAGTATTTAGGCTTTCAGCCTTCGTGGATTGTCCAAAGATAAAAAAATCCTTATTCTTAGTGACAAAAACAAATTTGGTAACCAAGGAAATACAAATATCCATGTAAATTTTAAATACCTTTATTATCTATTATTTTACAAATTTATTTTTTTTACTAACGATACAACTATTCACACACCTATATACTTAACCTGAGTTCTTAATTAATAAAATTCTTTTTAATATAATAAATAAATTTTATTTAGAAATCTTTTAATCTTCGTCTTCAGAGTGCTCAGAATCAGACTTAATAATCCCTAATGTTTTTGCAACACTTTTTACATTGGAAATAACCTCTTCTTGCACCAAATTAAAACTCATCGCCAACAGTGATATTCCAAAAAGAAGATAAAGGGAACATAGAGCTATACTAATAGTTGCGTAATACCTGAAAAAGTTCAGTATTCAATTTGGTCCCTTGAGACGTACGCCCTAAGCCCAACGCCTGATGAATTGAAAGTGTAGTAAGAACATTTTAAAAGCGCAAATTCGGTACCCTTTGAAAATAATTCAAAAAACATAAAAAGGCCGCCTGCAATCGAACTATTTAATACAAAGGCGCCGCTATCCTTTACAGGGACGCGCCGATACACTATGGGATAGAAATCCATTATTTTGGGCCAAAAAGCAACTTTGAAATTTTAATGGCTCATGCTGTGTATTTCAAAGTAGATACTCCAAACTACATGTACGCAAAATTGTAAAAGGATATGACGACTTCTATTGAGGTAATAAGAAACTTGAAAATGTATTTTAAGTAAACATAGATATACAACATTTAATCTACTTAGTTTATTATTAGCCTTGTTTACTAAAAAAAGTAAAAGAGTTAAAATAATAAGTGCTATTGTTGTGTTTCCGATGCAGTCTCGCGAAGTCTCGCTACTTTTGTCAAAGATTTTTTTACCTTTTTCTTTATCAGTTTTTGTACTTACAATTGCCTTCCTACTTTTTGCTACTTCTGAGTGTAAGGACAGATACAAGATTTTTTTATAATTGACAAGGTTTTCCATTTTAAAATTTAATATGTTTCGTCCTACATTGTATATTCTAAAAGATAAAAGCTTTCCGATGAAAGATATGGATTCTACAGAATCTACCCAACAAAAAGTGTTATTTATTTATTTTATACGTTAAAAAATAAAAAAGTTGGGTAGATGTCTCTCTATTACGCTTCTAAGAATAATTTAAAATTAGTTTTCATATTTGGATGGTCATATTTTCAAAACTAATTGAGATAGACACATCAAATGTAGTATTTTTTTAAAGCATTTTAAAAGATTTTTTGGTGGTGATATAATATTCAGGGTATTCAATTTAAAAAATCATACCTATTGTCGTACCCTGTATATCATATGAAATATTAATCATCGGATTACTGATTAGAATACTACCGAATTAACCAAACAAGCTGACATTTTAGTTTATTTTGTACAATAAAAAATAATAATGTTAAGGGGGTGTAAATTTGTAATAATAAGTTTTAGGTTTCCAAAAAGCATTTGTAAAAATTTATAATATTTTTCCAGTAAAAAGCACCTCATTTTAAGTTAGATTGGTAAGTTTCAGAATTTTGACAAAAAAATAATTTCTATCCCACAGTGCGATGACCAGCTGCAACAACCGGCATATCATAAAAGAAATATAGCAAAGGCGGCCGCGAAGACAAGCATGCCGATATATTTGCTTTAAACTTTTTGTGATTTTTTTCTTATCAAAGAGCACCGAATTTACATTTTTAAACTGTTCCTTCTATAATGTAACCTTTCACACGCGTTAGGTTACATTACTTTTTGTCAGGGTATGTTAATAAAATTTACACGTCGTGCCAGCTCGATACGTTTAAAGTTACTTTCAGTGTGCTGAACACTAGCAGGTAGAGATTAGACAAAGACTGTATGTATTTAAACATTCTGGATGAGCTATTGATCGAGCTGGATTTGTTGTTGCTTAAGAATATCTCCTTTTAAAGCATTAACAAAAATTTCGCATTGAACATTTTGCAGTCGCACAACGTGTTTATTAATGCAAGTAGATATTCTTACAAAATGTTTATACCAAAGAATACCAATCCATAGAACCCCACAAGTGAGATTTCAGCGTACCCTAAAAATTTTTAGTACCTACCCTGACGAACATATGGCGAAAGTAGTACGATGTCGCTTTGCTAATACGATTACCATCAGAATTTGATAGTAGTCGCTGACGAGCATCAGTCCATAGACAAAGGACTGGTCAGTTATTGTTGAGCAGTCAATCAATTTAATAAAAATAAAATCCCCGATAAATGGTAGTATCCATAAGATTATTAAATTTATGATTTCAGAATAGGATATATCGATAGGTTTTTGACAAAACATCGTAAGCGACATTCGTCAGTTTTACGGGAAACGTTTTTTTTCATTGGCTTTATTTCAGATGAAGATATGTTCTATATTGGTTCGGCGGTTCATTTAATTAATGGTAGATATTTGGGTACACGGCAAAAAATAAATTAAAAGTACCAAAAACCAAAAAAAAAAAAAAATAAAGCAAGTAAATAGAGAACTAAAAATCGACGTTTTGGTGGCAAGTCTGTCACCGTTGTCAAGATAAATTAAATAAAAATAAAAATTAAAAATTAACTATTATTTAGGTTTAGAATTTTTAAAATTTTTAGCTTTTTTTTAGGAGATTCTGAAAATTTTGACATTAAATGTTAAATATGTTTGTTTTGTAATTCAAATTAAGAAGAAATCTATAATAAAAACATTTAGATCTCGGTTTTTCTTTAAAAATAACGCGATGGGAAGAAAAAATCGTTTCCCGTAAAATTGGCGAATGTCGCTTACGATGTCCTATTCAGAAATCATAAATTTATTAATCTTTTCTAAACTGGGTCCATTTATCGGGGATTTTATTTTTATTAAATTTTGCGTATATCCTCCCTCTAACTGATCGGGCCGACGCGACGGCTCGTCAGCGACTGCTATCAATTTCTGATGGTAATCGTATTAGCAAAGCGACATCGTACTACTTTCGCCATCTGTTGGTCAGGGTAGGTACTAAAAATTTTTAGGGTACGCTGAAATCTCACTTGTGGGGTTCTATGGATTGGTATTCTTTGTTTATACTTACTTATCCTGACTAACACCTTTTGCTGGAACTAAGTCTCCAAAACCAATGGTAGTCAATGTGATAAAGCAAAAATAGGCAGCATCTAAGTAGTCCCAGCCTTCCCAGGATTTAAATAAATAGGCTCCAGCTAAAAATGATTACTGTTAGTTTACAGTGTACAGGGTAATTCATTCATTTTAAAGTAAACAGGGCTTAATTTTGAAATTTCCCCGTATTTAAAAATAAAACGAATATAGTCCTTTTGTCTATTGTTTTTGTAGAATTTAATAATCTAATCAAAAAACATTTAAAGCAAAAACAAAAGAGTTACAGTACGAGTGACGTTTTTTTAAATAAACTACCTACCCCGTATATTTTTACATCAATGTATTGAGATTTTTACAAGGAATTGCTGGGTTTATTTCTTGTGGTTCCGATATGATTGTTTAAAAACTGCATAATACTATAAGTATAGATTCACCCGAAAAACCTGGCTGCCACATGACACAGGTACTTTCTTTACAAGTCAAGTATTAAAAAAAAACATTTATTACTATTTACATTTTTTCATATTAAAATTGAATGAGGTATGTTTATGTTTATGATATTACCTAAAAACAGACTTTTTTTTCAGTTTAACACCCTGCATCTGAAAAACCATAAATTGTGGGACCCATGTTTATAATTTTTTTACATTTTGACGTGACAACGTCTAAAATTTGATGGGCCCGGCTGCACGCACCAAAAAACATAACTTATGCGGCGTTACTTCGCGCGTTCCATTTAAGGCTTGAAGTGCAAACGAGAGCGCGGAACGAGCGACAAAGAACCACAATCTCCGTGTTCGGCATCGTTCGATATCTGTTTCTCTCCTACTAGAGTGATCGTGCAGTGAAAAGTGAATGTGGTGCAATTGTTATAGAAACAATAATGGCGGCGATAAAGGAAATGATTCTTTTACGTTGTTACGTTTAACTATCGTCAGTAAACCGACTTTGCAGACAACCGTTTTTTTTTATCGAAATTTTGCCCTTAAATTTTCTAAACAATATTTTATAACACCATGAATAATCTAGGACCTGGATCAATGATCTTTCATCTTGGATGTCCAATAAGTATCTTAAAGAATATTCGGTATATATATATATATATATATATATATATATATATATATATATATATATATATATATATATATATATATATATATATATATATATATATATATATATATATATATATATATATATATATACAGTCAAATTTCGATAACTCGAACCGCGACTTGACAAAAAAATAATTCGACTTATCAAGACTTCGAGTTATCAAATAAAACACATAATAATATTATGGATATGGATATGATAATACATAATACATATATGTACTTATAGATCAAAAATGTATGACAAAATATATGTAAAGTTTTTTACAAAAGTACTAAAAATACACATGTTTCATATTTTTTTTTATAAAAATACATATACATTTGTATTAGAAATGTATGCCTGTATTTTTTATTATTCCGGTTTTTTAAAATAGTCAGTTATTTGTGATTGACGTGACGATTTTTTATTTTGGTTTTCAAAAAACACTTCGATGTTATTTAAACTATTGAACAACGAATCGGTTGTATTTTCATTGCTTTTTAGGTACGACGCAAAATACTTAATGAATTTGTGACCATCTCATTTGAAGGCGGTTGTTGTACCTCATCCTCTAAATCACCATCATTCATATCATTTTCGCTGTCTTCTTCATAACTAAGCTGCAAAGATTCTGTTTCTGATCCACATAACTGTATGATATCATCATCTGTAGGAAATTCTGAAGTAATGTCATCATCCACGTGCAAGAAGTCGTTAAAAGTAACATCTGGTATGGTTTTAAAATTTGTCCACGCATCGTATTCTATTTCAAATTGTGTTTCTTCTTCATTATTTCCTCTCAAACGTTCTCTTAAAAAAATAAAGGAATTTCATCTTCTTCTTCCCATTCGGAGAACATACCACTTTCCACTTCTTTTATTAATTTATATTTTTCGTCAATTGATAACGCCTTTAAAGTACGTTTTAGTGACATCTTGTTAACAATAAAAAACCACAGTATAGTTGTGAAACCTCTCAACGCAGAAACGGAACTGCCTCCGACACTAAACAAGCCCATATAAACATCCGTATTTAGGGGATTCCCTGAGAAATTCGACTTATCGAGGGCGTTGCCAAATATTTAGTTCGAGTTATCAAGATAGTCGAGTTATAGAAGTTCGAGTTATCAAGTAAAAATTACACATAATATTTACTACTGGCGCTGTTGCCAACCAATTTAATTCGAGTTATCGAAAATTCGAGATATCGAAGTTCGACTTATAGAAGTTCGACTATATATATATATATATATATATATATATATATATATATATATATATATATATATATATATATATATTAAAAGCATAAGGAAAAAATTCCCTACGGTCTTGGTGTATTATACAAAGTAGGTATTTTACTCCCTTTAAAGACAGTTAAAAGAAAACATTCTGCTTTTCTATGCTATCCACCACGACTCTCTCCGCAGACCGGTTTCGCCTGCCTTACAGGAATTCATCAGTGAGGCTATATCGAGTCGTGGTAAATAGCATAGAAAACCAGCATCTACTTATTAGACAAGTTTCATTGTCCAGCGGTAGGATATTAAATCCTGCCGTTGATGCCCTACTGAAATCGCATTCAGCATAATATATATATATACAGGTCTGGAAAATCGTTATCGAACCATTGGGATTAACAAGTGGAAAAAAGAGAAAGCGATCTTGCCTTAAGATAGAAAGTAACGGAAAATAAGATATTCCCCATGTTTCAAATGCAATGATGCCATATGTATTTATACGCCCACTTTCCTGCAGTAGTGGGGTACATTAACGCCGGTCAACGCGACCGTCGCCGGGCTCGAGCATTTGGAGAGAGTTCAGTTGCAAGCTGTTTGGGGTATTGCAAACTACGGCGCTTTCTTTTTAAAATGTTGGTTTATACCGTTGAACAAAGAGTTCAAATTATTAAGTGGTACTATGCCGGTAAACTCAAAAGGTCAACGTGTGGGCTGGCATTTTGGGCGATAATATTATTGGCCCTTTTTTTATTGAGGGAAATTTAAATGCCAACAAATACTTGAATCTTTTGAGAAATCAGGTTATTCCAGCTGTTCAGGCTCTCAATGTCAATTTTGAAGATATTTGGTATCAACAGGATGGTTGTCCGGCTCATAACGCCAGGAAGTTCAACAATTTTTGGGAGTCACGTTTCCAAATCGTATAATCAGCGGAAGAGGTACCATAAAATGGCCTCCTAGATCACCAGATCTGGCACCAAATGATTTTTTCTTTGGGGACATGTTAAGCAACAAATTTATAGGCATCGTCATGAACGTCTAAATGACTTAGATGAGCTCCGCCAAAAAATTAGTCAGGTTCTTATAGGAATAACACCTGAAATACTTGAAAACACAAGAACCGAATTCTATAACAGGTTGGGATATTGTCTTGCACAAAATGGTGGTCTCTTTGAGAACCTTATAAACTAAGATTTTAAAAAGTATTAAAGTTTTTATAAGAATTTTTTTAGAAAAACATTTTTATGTTCTTTATTTTTTTTTAGAATTATATTTTTATTTTTAAAATTATTTGTTTATTCTTTCTTTCGGAATTGCTTTTAATTTTGTTTAGGCCCAAACGGCAAAAAAAAGCTCTTAAAATGGCAGTATTTGATGCATTCAAAGCAATAAATTCATCAAATACCAAAATATTTAATAGTTGCGTAAAAAAATTATCAAAATATGTGAAGCAGTAACATCCTCCACGCGTGCAAAGAAGCAACTGCGTGCTCGAGCCTCGAGCTCGATCAGCCATAAACAAAGCGAGCGCGTTGGCGCAGTGGTGGGGGAGAAAGCAAGGGGAACGGGCGGGGAAACACCTCATTCTGTTTCAGTCGAACTCATGTGATTTAGTAATCTCCCTTTTCTTCGGCAATATGTTTCCGCCCACTGTAATTACAGCCCCACTCTTTTGTGCCGTAGCAGGAGAAGAAATCCAGACGAGAGCGTCTGCGGTACGTAAATGTCGAGTACAGGGTTGCCGACTTGCCTTAACTTTCGGGGTAAAATTAAAATAATAATAGTAATAAAAATGTTATTAAACCTTTTTTACTTTATTTTTGTGATTTTAGAATGTAATTGTATAATGTACATTTAATTTTTAAAATTTAAGGACTTTTAGGAAACATAAAAATATCAATTTAGGGATTATTGAACTAGGTTTGGGGACAGATTTTTTCGGAGTCGGGTCGACTAGAATCCTTTAAAATTTATTTTTACTGGCAAGTCGTTTGCTGTGTTGCAAACTGCTGCTGATCCTGCTTAATTTAGATTTTTTTAAAGTTTTGGTCAATATCGTTGACAAAAGTTCAAATTATTAAGTAGTACTATGCTGGTAATTTAGCAGAAGAAATAATTAGGAGGTTTGCATTATAGGTTTGGTCTTGTACCAGCGAAAAGTACAACTTTTGAAATTATTATAAAAGTTTGAAACCATCGGCTGTTAACGAAATTGTAGGAAGTGCATGTGTAATGATGAGGTGCCACTTGCACCTCCATTAACTAAGAAATGACAAGTCTGTGATACTGCTGCATTTCCTCCCTTTTTAAAAATTTCCGTCCCGCAGTATTGCGCCCTGGTGCCTTGCACCACCCGGTAGCATATCACCTTAAATGCTTGAAAACCAAAGAGAACCGAATTTAATAAATTAAAATATTGTCTTGCTAAAAATTGTGGTCTCTTTCAGAACCATAATAATAAGATTTTAAAAGAGTTTCCACATTGTATAAACATTTCCGTCAGAAATACTTTTATGTTCTTTTATTTTTTTAGAGAATATTTCATTTAAATTCAGTGTGGCCAGGTGGGTTACGATAAAAATCCCCGCGTGGTTCCAAAAATCACTTTTTTGGGATACTTTAGAAAAAATCCCTGTGATTTAAAGCCACATTTGAGGGCCGCCTTTTAATAGTCAAAAAATGTATTTTCTACGCCAAAGAAATTGACAACAAAAAAAGGGTTTACGTAAAAATCGAGAATTTTAAGTAAAAGTAAGTAAAGTAATGATTTGTTTACAACTGACATTAATTTCATGATATTTATGTCAGATAGAAATTCTAGCTGTGTACACGGTCAAAAATATTGTCTGATATAAATTTTTGATTGTTTACACTAGTCAGAATTTTTATCTGACGTAAATATCATGCAATAAAAGTAAGATCAAAACGTACCTTTAAAAATGTTTTTACCTTCCAAATCGTTAAAAATCCCCGTTTTTACTTTAAAAATCCCGTTTTACCTTGTCATCAAAAATCCCCGAAAAAAGTCTCTGGCAACACTGTTCAATACCCGAACGCTGCAAGTTCTTGATACGCAAAACGAAAACCGTCGGCACCAGTGTCCTAATAGGGAGTACGTTTGGATGTAAGCAAAGAGAACGGGGAAAAATTTGTGCATCGACAACATCGCATCAGGATCGCATCGTCTGTTTCAGTCGAACTTATGTGATTCAGTATATTCAGAAATACTCTCTTTTCCACTTGGGAATTGCAAAGGGCGAATAAAGATTTTCCACACCTGTATATATATATATATATATATATATATATATATATATATATATATATATATATATATATATATACAAAGTATTTTACTCCCTTTAAAGACAGTTAAAATAAAACATCCTGCTTTTCTCACCACCACACCCAAGTAATTTATAATAATGTTTTGTTAAAGTACTAACCTAAAATATAGCTTATTACTAGAAGAACGCATAACCAAATGGGTACAGGTTTTGGTTTCTCCCGCCCACCAGACTCATAATATGAACTGTAATCATCATACTCGTCAGAATCCGGATCATCCAAATATTTGTTGCGTTGTCCATAGCCCAAGGGGGTCATCATCTTTGGACTGGATCTCGCTAAATATAAACATGGATAATCGAGTATTATTAAAATAATGTTTCTTTAATATTATTAAATTGGCAATATAAAGTCATCAAACACTTAACAGAATCATTAATTTAAAAATATAATATATTAATATTTAGTTTAATTTTAGCAATTTTTTTTTACTTTTGTCTTTTTATTTTTAAATTATTTCCTTCTAAAAAAGGACATTTTTCCTTGGCAAAACGGTGAAGCAGTTAATAAAAGTTAAGAAGCAATTAATATTTCAATTGTCCTTACGACATTTCGGCCTGAGTGGGCCTTCATCAGGAATATTTTTAAACATTGACAAACTAAAATCCTAAACAAAGGGTTTCTATTTTTAAAAGAAAAAATTCCTTTCTCCAGAAAGAAATGATTTGAAAGTAATAATATTTATAGATATGTTCTGTATTGGTTCGGCGGACAAAAAATAAATAAATAAATAGGTACAAAAAATTATAGTTACCTTTTAAAATTTTTGTTTTTATTTAATTTTATCTTGGCAGACTTTGCACCATTAATTTTAATTTATTAGTTGCTAATTTAATAAATGGTTTTTTTTTATTTGGTTATAAATATTTATGTCAGATAATAATAAATCATGACAATTTTTTAAAAAACAATAAAAAAACTTAAGAAAAACATCACCCAATCACTATATGGAGCGAATAACTTGTTTATTTAACTTTAATTAGATTTTTTTAAAGTTTGATACGACTACTTCTGGAACTTTAAATGGAAAGGGATTTTTTTGTCTTTCGCCATCAATATCTCAGCACCCAATAGTCGCACAAGAAAATAAAGGAGTATTTTGATATTTTAAATAAATTTTTCAAAATAATCAGCTACGGTTAAAAACAAAAGAAAAAAAAGTATGTACATTAATTTTAAAAAAGGCTTTTGGTGGCTTTTTAAATTTTCAGGCGTTAAATTGAAAATATCAAAAAAAAAAACAATAATGTTCTTGTTATATTGGTGGCTTTTACAGTTCGATGTACCCTCAAAATCCTTACAAAATTTCGATTTATTTCCATTAACCCGCTTTTTCTTTAATTCTATCAAATTAAAAAAAAACAAAAAAAAAAGATTACGATTTTAACCTTTAAATGATCATAATATGCTTTAATAAATTGCAAAAAAAAAGAATTTAATCCATTTATATTTATAAAAGTGTTTAAATTTATGGGCTTTTAATTTTTTTCCTATAATTAAAAACATAAATATAAATTAAAATTAATATTAATATTAATATTAATATTAATATTAATATTAATATTAATATTAATATTAATATTAATATTAATATTAATATTAATATTAATATTATAATTAATATTGATATTAATATTATTATTAATATTAATAAAGAAAAAACGGACAAACCTGTTGAGCTTTTTTTATATATGATCGAATAAAACAAAGAATCGGCTTCAAAGAATAAATCAAAGCTTCATAGGGTTTCTGTGGTCATGGCACACTTAACTACTCGTTTTTTAATATTTTAAATTTAATGACTGACTATACCCAAACCTGCCAAAGCCATTTTTCGATATTTATTATGATTGAGCTGTATCCGGTGCTTAAAATTTTTATTGTAAGATTTCTTAAACCCTAAAATGCTTTTTAAAATTCCAGTGCGACCATTTTTGGGGAGATATAGCCACTTGAAAAACTTCAAAAAAATTGTATTCTTTTTTCACCAGTTTAAAAAATTAAACTTTTTAATGCATTCATCTTATTATAGTATTTTTAATATAAACTGTAAGTTTTTAACAAACTAACACTTACGTAATGGTGATCTAGACCTTCGGGGCTTTATTTTTGGTCGGCTTCTTAATGGTTCATCTGCTTCTTCCTTGTCAGAGGAAGAATCTGGTGTATAACTTCTTGGTGGTACTAAGAAATTGGACGTTTTTGGCATTGATACTGCTCTTCTAGCTATAGTTTATTATAATATCCCAAAAGAAAAAAATTCTTAAAACTTATTAGTTAATAAACTGCGAAATTTTAATAAAAAAGTATACTATCACAAAAAATATGTTATGAACGCATGCAAAACTGTATACAGGCTGTGAGAAAACAACTATAATGAAAGGGCTGATGGAACAACTTGTTAGCATCCAGAGAAACATAAAATGATCTTAGTAAGAGGATCAAATTTTTGATTATCCCGTCTAAAAAAAAAAAAAATTAGATTCCGATATCAGTTTTGCAACCCTCTGTCACCATTTCATTAACAAAGACTAACAATAAACTAAAAATTCAAAACATAAAAAAATTCCTGTTAAGGTGAAGTATAACTTGTTTTTATTTTCAATCGGCAAGTTTAACACTTAAGCTTAATATTGGTCTTTAATAAATGGTGCTAAAAACCAAAATACGAATCTAGGAATATGATTTTATTAAGGTGTGATCATCAAAAATATGCTCTAAGAGGACGACTTTATTAAAGCTAAAATATATCAAAAACCATCGACAACCAACGATCATTTTATATTTTTTGAATGCTTATAAGTTATCTCAACACTTGGATCTATAAATACGAAAGATTTATTGACTTTTAATTTTTTTCATATAAAAATATTGCATATTTTTGCGATTTTTTCTGTAATAATAGGAATTTTAAAAGGGCAGGTGCAATTTCACACATAGAATAACCACACTTTAGAAAAGTGATGGTATAATTAATCAAACAAAAAGAAAATAAATTAGTACGGTACATTAAAATTTGAAATAATTAAATTTATATAATATTAGAAACTTTTCAATTTTAGAAACATTATGTGCAGTAATGAATAGAAAAATAATAAAAATAATTCAATATAATATGTATAGTAAGAACATTTTAAAAGCGCAAATTCGGTACCTTTTGAAAATAATACAAAAACACATAAAAAGGCCGCCTGCAAACGGACTATTTTATATAAAGGCGCCGCTATATACAGCAACGCGCCGATACACAATGGGATAAAAATCCATTATTTTGGCCAAAAAGCAACATTAAAATTTTAATGGGTCATGCTGTGTATTTCAAAGTAGATACTCCAACCTACATGTACGCAAAATTATAAACGTATATGACGACTTCTATTGGGGTAATAATAAACTTAAAAATGTATTATAAGTAAACATAAATATACAACATTTAATCTACTACTTTTAAGAGTTTAAATAATAAGAGCTATTGTTGTGTTTCCGATGCAGTCTCGCGAAGTCTCGCTATTTTGTCAAAGATTTTTACCTTTTTCTTTATCAGTTTTTGTACTTACAATTGCCTTCCTACTTTTTACTACTTCTGAATGTAAGGACAGATTCAAGTTTTTTTATAATTTACAATGTTTTCCATTTTAAAAATTAATATGTTTTGTCCTACACTGTATATCCTAAAAGATAAAAGCATTCTGATAAAAGATATGAATTTTATAAAATGTACCCAACAAAACAGTGTTTTTATTTATTTTATACGTTAAAAAATAAAGTTGGGAAGATGTATCTCTATTACGCTTCTAAGAAAAATTTAAAATTATTTTTCAGATTTGGATGGTCATATTTTCGAAACTAATTGAGATAGACACATCAAATGTAGTATTTTTTAAAGCATTTTAAAAGATTTTTTGGTGTTAATATATTATTCAGGGGTAATCCATTTAAAAAAATCATACCTATTGTCGTACCCTGTATATCACATGAGATAATAATAATCGGATTACTCATTAGAATACTACCGAATTAACCAAACAAGCTGATATTTTAGTTTATTTTGTACAATAAAAAATAATAATGTTAAGGGGGTGTAAATTTATAATAACATATAATAAGTTTTAGGTTTCCAAAAAGCATTTGTATTAATTTATAATATTTTTTTCAATATTTTTCCAGTAAAAAGCACCTCATTTTAAGTTAGATTGGTAAGTTTCAGAATTTTGACCAAAAAAATTAATTTCTATCCCATAGTGCGATGACCAGCTGCATCAACCTGCATATCATAAAAGAAATATAGCAAAGGCGGCCGCGAAGACAAGCATACCGATTTTTTGTGATTTTTTTCTTATCAAAGAGCACCGAATTTACATTTTTAAACTGTTCCTTCTATACTTTTCCAATTAATGTACTGTTCTAATTTTTTTTTACGAGTAATAAAAAACAGATCCATACAAACACAGGGTAAAAATCTATAAAAAAATATGTAAAAAATAAAATTAGGTTCGGCAAAAAGTGAGGTGTTTGGTATAATTGGTATTAATAATTTGTAACAAGGGAATTAGATTACCTGGAGATAAACTTCTTATTTGCCTTTCCTTATGTCTCATTGTGATACCTAAAGATAAAGGATTATCCAGCTATGGCTATACAGGAGTATAGTAAAACGGAAACACTCTAATTTTTTTACAGTAAATTGCGCAGTTTGTACTTATACAGGGTGTTTCTAAAGGTCTGTACAAAATATACTCCTTGGGCTAAAGTATACCGATTTAACGCAATTTACCCCAGTCGAAAAGTTAATCGTTTGCGAGATACAGGGTGTTAAATTTCTTATTTTGTTTTAGTTGTTTTTAAATATTTTATTCATTATTCAACAATTTTTCACAAAATTTGGCACAAGGCAGTTTTCTAAGGTAAGGGTTTTTTTCTTATTTTTAATTGTAGAATCACCCCTTTAAGTTTGTCGCTTAAGTTACTGGTCACCCTGTATGTTTGTAGGTAATTTGATTAACATTAATGAAAAATTGATTTCAATTGGTGGCTAAACGGTGGGGTTTATCGACTTTAATAGAGGATACCTTATTTTTTTAAATTTTTAATTGTCTATAAAATGGCATGCCCAGCTTTGCGATATCTGTCAGAGTAGCAAATCAGGTGATAATATTTCATTAATTCAGTTACATTGTTAAAACTTATGTAATACATTTACTTGATATACTTACTTAGTTTACTTTCTTTTAATCAGCCCCAGATCTTTATTTTTGTAACAAGGGGCAAAACTTGCCGTATGCCAGTCCACCCCGCCCGGTCTTTTTACTGAGAAAAATTTAAAGAGCAAAAAAATTACTTCCTTTTTAAATACCAATGTATAATACCAAATTAAAAGACGATCAAAAAAAAGGTTTCTCTTGCAATCGCTACTTTCTTATACATTCCATGTTTCAATTTGCCGCCCTTTGAAGGTGTCACCACTTGACCACATTAGGTCATGGTCAAGGTAATTTCAAGGTCAATTCATTTCATCGGAAAATTTTCAGACTTGTGGGGCTGTGTTGTTTAAAAGTTTTTTAAAGCAACTAATTTATAAATAAGGTTTTATTTTTTAAAGAGAGTCCTTTACTGAGTTAAGGTAATATTATTGACATACAATTAACACACAACTAACATTCACTTTGTATGTGTATACACGTCATGACAGTTCAAAACTTCCATAGGCTATTTTTCCCAATTCGGGAAAAAGAGATGGTTAAACGAGAAATCAAGGCCGATCGACGGGTCAGCCTATCGTAGCAAGTTTTAATCTACTAGCAGAGACAACAATGAGACGAGTAACTGGTCCTAACAATTTGTCCATTGTATTTATCTCTTTCTGGTTTGACGCAAGTTCAAATAAATATGTCTTTGTCTTTCATCATGGCAGGCTATCGTAGATGGAGCAATCATCGCTTTGCCCTGGTTGCCAAGTTGTTTACAATTTCTGCATGTAAACTTTAATGTCCTTTTTTGGCTCACATCTAATTAAGAGAAAGAAAATATACCATGAATCGAATATTTTTAACTTGACAACGTTGCCGCAGGCAGTCACGCCGAAATGTTATTCGATATTTTTCAATGACCGATTTGTTTTGACAGTTTGTTTACATTTTCTGTGATTTATTATGTGTTTCGTGGTTTTTATCTTTTATTGGACTTTGAATATTGACTTTTATTAGCGATCACAGTGTATATATTACATTTGTGCTTTTTAACAGATAATTTGAGGTAATATTGACATGGTTATCTGTAACAAAAATTGTTTATAAAAACCAAATAAATGACATTTTTAATTAGGTGTGTGTAATTATTGAACTAAACCCCAATATTTTATATTAATAGTAAACAAAAACAAGTACCTAACATTAAGGGCAAAAATAGCACAGCTATATAATTTGAATTTGGCGGGCAAACGATAAAGTCGACTCACGCGCCATCTGCGTTTGCCTTTCTTGAAGACAGACAAGGAAGGCCCAGCAGCTATCTCTTTCTCGGATAATTTATTTACATTTAGTTGCTCGTCTCATTGTTGTCTCTGTCCATAGGCTATTTTTCCCAATTTGGGAGAAAGAGATGGTTAAACGAGAAATCAAGGCCGATCGTTTTAATCTACTAGCAGAGACAACAATCAGACGAGCAACTAAATGTAAATAAATTATCCGAGAGAGAGACAGCTGCTGGGCCTTCCTTGTCTGTCTTCAAGGAAGGTAAACGCAGATGGCGCGTGAGTCGACTTTATCGTTTGCCCGCCAAATTCAAATTATATAGCTGTGCTATTTTGCCCTTAATGTTAGGTACTTGTTTTTGTTTTCTAATAATATAAAATATTGGGGTTTACTTCAATAATTACACACACCTAATTAAAAATGTCATTTATTTGGTTTTTATAAAGATTTTTTCTTACAGATAACCATGTCAATATTACCTTAAACTATCTGTTAAAAAGCACAAATTTAATATATACACTGTGATCACTAATGAAAGTCAATATTCAAAGTCCAATTAAAGGTAAAAAACCACGAAACACACAATAAATCGCAGAAAATGTAAACAAACTGTCCAAACAAATCGGCCATTGAAAAATATCAAACACAAATATCGAATAAAATTTCGGCGAGACTGCCTGCGGTAACGTTGTCAAGATAAAAATATTCGATTCATGGTATATTTTCTTTCTCCTAATTAGATGTGAGCCAAAAAAGGACATTAAAGTTTACATGCAGAAATTGTAAACAACTTGGCAACCAGGGCAAGGCGATGATTGCTCCATCTACGATAGCCTGCCATGATGAAAGACAAAGACATATTTATTGGAAATTGCGTTAAACCAGAAAGAGATAAATACAATGAACAAATTGTTAGGACCAGTTACTCGTCCCATTGTTGTCTCTGCTACTAGTGTTTAACACACCGAGTCTCAAGAGTCTCAATAGAAAGCGTGAAGCTGGTACGTGTATACAGACTGTTCCAAAAATATGGAAATGGCTAAATATGTCAAAAACTAAGGGTCATTGCTTAGTATTTATTGAATTATTTTTACGTAATAAATAAACCTTTGTTAACTTATTACCACAAAATTATTAGTGTTGTTAGGTATATGTATGTAGATTTTTGGCCACCTATTTTTGCAATAAAAAATTGGGAAATTTATTTAAAATAATTAATTTGTTCTTGAAATATTCATAAATTTACCTTTTAAGGCAAAGTCCAATGTTAACACCAAAAACCCTTTTTTTATTTAATATACAGGGCGATGAAGATATCTCTTTCACAGGATCTCAATTTGATATTGGATTGGGGCACCAAAAATCTCGTTTAATTTAATGCATCCAAAACACAATCATGTTCCTTGTCGCGAAAAAATCATCAAACACTCACCTTTTGCTTATGAGTGGCCAGGTTTTGCAGAGCGGGGACACATTTAACCTTGTAGGCGTCACATTTGAGAATAACCTTAACTGGCATAAACACATTGTATCTATAGCCACCGCGGCTTCAAAAAAGCTTAGATTTCTTTTCCGAGCCAAAAAGTATTTTTTCCTCCCAATTTATACACTTTGTGTGTGTGTGTTTGTGTCCCAAATTCGACCCTCTCTGGAATATTGTTCTCATGTCTGGGGAATGGCATTCCCTACAACCCTCAGCATGCTTGATGCCATTCAAAGAAGGGCTGTTCGTCTTATTAATAATCCTTTACTTACTCAAAGACTTCATTTTCTTGCCCATCGTCAAGCTGTGGGAGATCTATCGCTCTTCTGTAGATACTTTTACGGCTTCTGCTCCGACGAATTATCCAGTATAGTCCCTCCCCTTGCAGCTCCCAACAGAGAAACTCGTGGTGCCGCACGTATGCATCCCTATACGGTCCAACTGGACAAGCTTCCATTTCGTTCGTTCTTTTATCCCTAGAGTTTCTAAACTGTGGAACCTACTGCCAGCGGAGGTCTTTCCTTCCCCCAAATCTTCAAGTTTTTAAGTCCCGTGTTAACAAACTTCCTCTTCCCTGCTTAAGACACCCACGGTACGTTAGTATTTAGGCTTTCAGCCTTCGTGGATTGTCCAAAGATAAAAAAAACAACTTTTTTCTAAACTTTACCCGTAGTTTTTGAAATATTAAGCCATTTTTATACTTTTAAAATACCTTGTATAGTGTATTAATATATTTAAATCTATTTAAAAACAAGTACTTACCTGGTATATTATTAGCAAAGGCGTCGTTCTTCCCAACAACATATTTATTACATAAAATCGGCGTCTTTGATAACAAAATAGGATCTAGTTCTAGTTCCCTTTCTTTTCTTTGATTTTCGAATTTTTGCGATCCAAAGAACCTCCCCTTTGATAATGGTTTTGATGACTGTTGTTAGGTGGTGTAAAGGTTCTTTTTGATGGGACCGCGGTCTCCGAAAATCGGTTTGGACGACTCGGTAAATTTGGGTCTCGTGAGTGCAAAGGTCCCGCACGATTAAATTCATCTGGATATCTATGAAAAAATTAAATTAAAAAAGATGTTCTGATTTAAACGATACAGCGTGTTTTAGAATAAGATTAACCCTGTTCTAAATCGCTGATTAAGAAGAAGACTGGCACAACTTTAAAAATGTATTATGAAAAAAGCCAATTGATTTGCCCAGAAAGGCAAGTAATATTCCGAGATATAACATTTGACATTAGAATCATATTGGGAATTAAAATCAAGGAGCACACTGTTCAATTCGGTCAAACAGCTGTTAAAAATGGATATCTAGATTCAATATGGCAGAGAATATTTACATAAATTACCTGATTAGTTATTAAATTTCACGAAAAATATTAGGCATTATTGTCTGAAAACCTAAATAACACAAAGCAGGATAATAGTCAGTGTTTCGAGTAACTTTATATATAGCCATAAAGCGTAAGTTCCTCGTTATCTAGACAGATAAACCAAAACTGACTTCGCACGTTTTGCTTTATTGCTGAATTTTTAACGAAATTCATGATGGCAACCACTTAAACGCTAAACAGTAGTTATACTAGACTAACTATTTTTATTTTTTATAACATTCATCCCATAAATCATAAAAAATCTTTAAAAAATAGAATATTAACAACAAAACTTGATTATGAAATGTCATTATGTTCTAAATTTACAACTGCAACGTTGCCAAGTCGTTTAATTTTAGATTTTAATAGCAAAAACTGTTAAGATAAAAATATTTGCAATTTAGAATGCAATGCTAACAAATACATGTTTTTATGCACTTTTTGGAGTTGTGGCGGTCTTTTTCATAACCAACAAAATGTCCCAAATTTTTAGATACAGGGTGATAAATACTTAAGGAAAAAATCATTTCTAGTGCCGGGGCCAGTAATAAAATTGACTTTATGATAAGAACACTTTTACAACCTTATTTGGAGGGTTTCTTTTGACGAGTCTACAATAAATATTTATACCGCCATATTTGGAAGCGGCGTTTTAAACCAGCCTTTTAATGTCATGTATTTGAGCTTTATGGTTTCATAACAGTAATCCTTACCATTTTTGGCACGACGTTTAAAAATTGTATATGAAACATTGTGGTGAAGTTGTCTGACCAAAAAATACCAATCCATAGAACTCCACAAGTGAGATTTCAGCTTACTCTAAAAAATTTAGTACCCACCGCGACCAACAGATGGCGAAAGTAGTACGATGTCGCTTTGCTAATACGATTACCATCAGAAATTGATAGCAGTCGCTGACGAGCAGTCGGCCCGATCAGTTAGAGTGAGGATATAGGCAAAATTTAATAAAAATAAAATATTCGATAAATGGACCCAGTATCCATAAGATTATTAAATTTATTATTTCAGAATTGGATCTATCGATGCGTTTTTACAAAACATCGTTAGCGACATTCGCCAATTTTACGGGAAACGATTTTTTCTTCCCATCGCGTTATTTTTAAAGAAAAACCGAGATCTGAATGTTTTTATTTTAGATTTCTTCTTAATTTGAATTACAAAACAAACATATTTAACATTTAATGTCAAAATTTTCAGAATCTCCTAAAAAAAAGCTAAAAGTTTTAAAATTCTAAACCTAAATAATAGCTAATTTTTAAATTTTTTTATTTTTATTTAATTTATCTTGACAACGGTGGCAGACTTGTCACCAAAACGTCGATTTTTAGTTCTCTATTTACTTGTTTTTATTTTTTTGGTTTTTGATACTATTAATTTATTTTTTGGCGTGTACCCAAATAACTACCATTAATTAAATGAACCGCCGAACCAATATAGAACATATCTTCATCTGAAATAAGGCCAATGAAAAAAAACGTTTCCCGTAAAACTGACGAATGTCGCTTACGATGTTTTGTCAAAAACCCATCGATATATCTATTCTGAAATAATAAATTTAATAATCTTATGGATACCGGCTCCATTTATCGGGGATTTTATTTTTATTAAATTTTGCGTATATCCTCACTCTAACTGATCGGGCCGACTGCTCGTCAGCGACTGCTATCAATTTCTGAGGGTAATCGTATTAGCAAAGCGACATCGTACTACTTTCGCCATCTGTTGGTTGCGGTAGGTACTAAAAATTTTAGGGTACGCTGAAATCTCACTTGTGGGTTTTATGGATTGGTATTCTTTGGTCTGACAAAAAAGTGATGCGTTCGCCCAGTCCGACATACAAAACATATGACATTGACAGGCTGGGTTAAAGCGCCTATATGGCCATATTTGGCGGTATAAATATTTGTGATAGACTCGTCAAAGAAACCCTCCTAAAAGGTTTTACAAGTTTTATTATAATAAAGTTAGTTTAGTTACGGGCCCAGGCACTATTTCTTTATAATATTTGTAATACTACTTAGGGTAGTAATTTAAATAATATTTTGTATATAGGTATTATGCAATAAAAGCCAGTTTTATGATGCACAACCATTTCTTTACTTCTACTACGTGGAATTTAAACCTAATTTCTTTAATAAAAAATTGCACACAAAGGCATTTTTCAGAACAAAAATTGTTTTTCTCATTCTTATTTACTTTTACAAAAAAAAAAAATCTTCTGCTTGTCTTTTATTTAACGCATGATTTTAAAGTAAATAAATAATAGTTTAAAAAAATTAAAAAACACGCTTTTATATGCAATCGAACTAAAAATTAGAAAATAATTTTTCATTACAAAGAGTTTGTATTACAGTAATAAAAGGTCAAACAATAAATCATAATTATATACCTCAAAATAGGATTATAATAAAATTTAAAATAATAACAGAATAATTCACATCAGAGTAAAAAGCGTCGGGTGCATTTTACAATTTTTTCATAACTTTTCCCTCATAGGTATTTACAAATGAAATAATTATAACATTTAATAAATTAAGCACCCCACGCTTTTATTCTGAAGTGAATTATTCTGTTATTATCTTAAATTTTATTATAATTCTATTTTGAGGTATATAATTATGATTCATTGTTTGACCTTTTATAACTGTAATACAAACTCTTTGTAATGAAAAATTATTTTCTAATTTTTAGTTCGGTTACATATAAAAGCGTGTTTTTTAGTTTTTACACTATTATTTATTTTTCATTTTTAGTTCGATACATCAATTAGTTTTCTGCGGACATGTGATATTGAAATGTTTCACGAACGATTTCGTAATCTAATCATTTCATTTAAAGCTTCACTGTTGCATGGGGTTTCAGAACGCAACTACTCCGAACAAGTTTCTGTCAGCCTTATGCTGAGAGTACGTCCGAAACTGCACGCATGCGTAGATCGCGCACTAGCTCTTTCTCTGTTACTCTCCTACAGAAAATCTATAAAGGAATTTATTTATCCTGGCGATCCTAATCAGGATAACGGGATACTGTTTGCAGATTATTGCATTGTCATGGGTTCTTGATACGTGTGCAAAGTTTCAAAGAAATCGAATTGCTGGAAGTTGGTGAAAATTAAGCTTAAAGATTCCGTTACATACATACATACATACATACATACATACAACCCAAGCTAATAAAAGCGCGTTAAAAATAAGAAACATTTCCCTACATGGCCATTACTACATAGTATAAAGCGAAGTCGCTTCCCGCGTCTGTCTCTATGTAGGCTTAGATCTTGAAAACTACTTAACGGTTTTAGTTGCAGTTTTTTTTATAGGTGTGTGATTTAAAAGGAAGTTTTTTACAATATGAGCAACGCTGTTTGGTTCATCGGCCAGTAATAGAATAACAAAACAAGCACTATTAGTCACGCATGTTTATATGCCGGGATTTAGTTAGATTGTCTTTTTTCCTCACATTGCCTATGTGTTATGTTATTTAACTGAACCTGTATGTATAATACCATGCCCTTTATATTAGAGAACCACTGATAATTTCAAAATTTCTAATGTAAAGTCGTAAATAAACATATTTTTCCTACGACCACTTGTGAAAATAGCAAATAGCACACTGATTTCATGCATAGAAAATGCGTTATATCACACTAGTGTTGCAAAGTACTTTACAGCACTAGTGTTGCAAAGTACTTTACAACACTGCTGTGATACATATTATGACGTCATTCTAAAAACTGCTATTGGTTTTGCAAGTGACATATTTATTGTAGTGACAGTAAAAAAACTTTTTATTTACCTAAAACGGTAGAACCCAAATTAGCGAAAATCATCTTATTTTATATTTATTAAAATTTACGAAAAAATAAAAACATAAACAAAAATAGACATAACCACAAAAAACAACTTTCACTGACTGGCACAGTGTTGTCAGGTAAGTAAATCAAATTAAAAATCTCCCTTCTACCTTTGAGCATGTACTTTATAGAGGCAGCCTTGCTGCTTGACCGTTCGACCTAAAGCGCCAGAGAAAAAAAGCATATAGATCAAATTCCTTCCTGTCTTTCTTCGTGTACTCAAACAACTAGTTAAATCTTTTTTTTAATCCCTAATTAAACTTAAGGCTAATACACACTTTATGAATCCACTTTCTTTTATCCATTCATAAATAGAATCAGACCCTTCCGACGTTGCCAAATGCTTTCCATATTTTGCATGGTAACTGACGTTTGGTAGTCGTTTTTCCTTACTTTTAGGACTTTAGGTTATGCATTTACAATTTTCATATTTTTTATATTTTTTCTTAAAAATATGAGGAAAAACTGTTATTTCTACTTAATTTTATATGTGATGTTCAGTTTCATTAACTCGTTTTACCAATTTTACCCCACCCAGCACCCCTTTTCACTCCCCGGTCCCGTAAGTTTATTTACTGATATTTTTTAAAAACGGAATATTTTGGATATGCACCACTTACGTTTTTATTTAGAAGAGTGTCTAAAATATGTAAGAATCGATAATTTTTAAAAAACACTTATAATAGCAGAAAACCGTATTAAACTATTAGCGTTATTACCTAACAAAACCATACAATTTTTATTAAGTGAGGGCCTTTTTAAATTCCAAAATGATAAAAGTTATATAATGCTTCTAGCTAGGTGATTTTCAATGTAAAAATATTGTCAAAACAGTATAATATAGCAGTGAGGAAAAGTATATATCACACTAGTGTTGCAAAGTAAATATCACCCTAGTGTTGCAAAGTTCTCAATTGTTTTTTATTTTTTCTGCACAGACAAACTTTAATTTATTTATTTTTGGTGAATAATTTGTGGTCGTAGGAAAAATAGTGTACAGTACTCGTGTGAAAATGACTTTCTTACACTCGTGGGTTTGTCGCACTCGGCTAACGCCTCGTGCTACAATATTCCCACTCGTGTGAAATTAGTCATTTTCCACACTTGTAATGTAATATACTATTTTTGCGCTTACATTACAAACGCAGGCTGGTATAAATAGGAAAAGGTTGTTTTACTACGAATTTAAGGCGTTTAAAGCACTGATCTCGATGGATTGCTAATGTTATAACCTGCGCGAAACAAAAGTTACATTTCATGGGCGAAAAAACCGGTTTGTATGCAAGCCAGTTGAGGGAAACGCACCCGGACCCAAACAAACTATTCGCATTATAAGAAATAATTTGTTGACGGCCAGGACGCCGTCTGTTCGAAGTACGGTAGCTAATGAGCGTTACGGTCAGACCGCGGACGAAGGGTACGGGGTGCCGGTGTTTGTATTTTGCCACGGCTTTTAAGTGCGCATGTTCGTCCACCCACTGCGCGCGGTCGAAAAATGTTTCTTGCCACTGCGGATCTAAATGAAGGTTATCTATGGTTTAAAGCCTCGGGCAAAAGCCGCGTTGTTAATAAAATATGTCATTTTGGTACATTAAAAACCCTAAGTTTTTAAAAGGACTGTATAATAGGCGTTCAGATGCTTACCTTAACTCTGTATCTGAATGATAGCTAGGAAGATTAGACACTTGATATCCACTATCCGCTGATTTTCCAGAAGCCCTGACCGATCTTCTAAAAGAGCCTGCCGATCTTGATCTTGAAAACTTTGAGCTAAAATATTATTACACAATGTTTTTATTAGGGTAAACTTTATTAATTGTAATTTTTTTTTTATAAACACATGTAGATACAGGGTGACGCCTTTTAAATGAAACAAATCTGATGGCACAATCTCGGTCTCGATTTTTGAAAGCAATTTAGTGGTAAAAGTAAATAATTGCTAACTTGATTCGTTTTGAAGATACAAAGTATTTTTTAATTTTTGTTAATTTGGCTAGGCACTTAATTCGATCGATAGCAGGGATAAAAAAATTTAAATAAAAAAGTTTTAGAGATTTTAACGTAGAATAGCGTACATATATTAAAAAATGCTGTTTTTTAATCGTTAATAAGAAGTTAAAGTACTCCATTCTAGTACACTACATAAAGTAATAAAAAAGTAACTTTTTAACACTTCGAAGCTTTTTGTCACACTTTAAATCAGTGTTTTGTTTCAGTGCCTACTACAATAAACTTAAATATCAATTTATGCAAGGTAACAGTAAACGCGACATCAATTGTACCAAACGGTCAAGTTACCTTTGATTGTGTCATTATTTCTTATAGTTCATGAGTCACTAGTTTTAAAATTTGACATATTCATAAAAATTATGAAAAATTAATAGTAATAATGAATTTGGATGACTAAGAAATTAAAAAGGATTTTATAGTGTATTAGTATTATTTCTTTAAATAGTAAGTACATACAATTTTTTAAAATAATAAATTCATAGCTATAAAAAGGATATTTGCCTCTATGCCTCTTAAAAAATAAGAGGGGTATGATTTTTGATTGCAATATAATGGCTGTGCTGCAAAAATTAAAATTAATAAGGTAAAATAAATAAAACATGTATTAAATGGTATTTTGGAAAATTTTTATACGGTCGTGGAAAAAATATAGTATATAACACATGCATAAAGTGACTCATGGGATTGCCGCACTCGCCTAACGGCTCGTGCTGTCAAACTTCCCATTCGTAAAAAAAGTATCACTTTATGCACTTGCTAGATAAATTACTATTTTTCCATTGACTTTTATTTTAAAGTTTTAAGACAAAGTTTTTATTTTTAATGAAACACCCTGTATATTATATTATCAGTTAAAAGGTTTTTAAAAGCCATAAGGAATACTAGATATAATATATATACTTTTTAAATAGTTTTGGAACCATAACCATCTTAATCTATAAAATAGTAGACATAATTTACATTGCACATATCTAACGCACTCAAAATTTGAAAGTTCATATTTTCGAAATTATATTAAAACAAAGCATAATAAATGTAAATTTATTATGCTTTGCATTTTTTCTATTTTTCTCAAGTTATTTTTAAGTAGGCCTTGCAAACAAATGCTTGGACGTTAATACCTGGGGTACTTTTTTTTCGAGCCATATAAAAAAAATTAAGTTGATGATGGTTTCTTGAAAACGAAACGTCGGGTATAAAATCTAAAAATACCATCATGTAGTAGCTAAAAAGTGCTACAAAGTGTTATTAGTTTTTTTATATCTCTTCAAATAAAGTCAGAAAAAAATAAAATCGATATAGTCAAATTCTCGTTTTTGCCAAATATCTCAGCAGGCCATGAAAATTTTTCAAGTTTCTAAACGGCATGTAAATAAGCTTTAAAAAACACAACTTTTTCCTAATTTAACGTAAGCTGTATCTCCAATAGGTACTGAGACTCCCATGCTTAAGATCCTTATCTTGGACACACTGTATATTTTACATAAAAAAATCCATTGTTTTGTTTAAATTTACCCAAGAAGCACTTACTCATTTCTGGTAGACGATCTAAATGATCTACCCCTTTGCCTTTTCTTTGGTTTTTCTGGCACACATAACAGCAGACTCTCCAGTACAGGAACCGAAAGGAAGTTGCCATAATATCACCGATGTTCGAAAGACAAAGCAGCATCAAGGGAATACCCAAAATGGCGTAAAATATAGTGACTACCTTACCCCAGTTTGTTTTTGGTGTTATGTGGCCATATCCTAAAATATAATTTTAATTTTAATGGCGTACTAAGAAAATCTACACATAAAATGAAGCATGGTAAGTTATAAGAAAAAACAGGAGACGGTTTTACCATAAATATTGCGGTAAAAGTTTTAAATCCGGTGAATGTCGAGATAAAACAAGTTGTATGTCCCAATCATATATTAATTGGTTATGTTTTGTATACAGGGTGGCAATTTTAAAATAAAACAACTCTAATTTTGGGCACTTTTTACGAAAAAACGCTCGGACAAGTCAATGTTTGATTTAACGGAAAAATATTTTTTGCTACTTTCACCCCCGCACTTCACCCCTTTATGGTAAGACTCACCCCCAAAAACTTGAAAGTGGTGTCAAGTAAAGAGTTGTTTCAAACTAAAAGGGAATTTAAGAAAATATATTTTAGAAAAATACAGTGACGTACTATATATTTTTATCAATATTTACCTTAAACCCCTTATAGACGACACTGGTAAAATTTTTTTTTTTTTGTATGCTAAAAAAATGGCTTCTAATAAGTGGGCGGCGCCCTTAAATTGGTTTAATTTTTAACACCACGTAGTTCAAAAACTAAGATCTTTTGGACATATGTTCATATAAAGTTATTGGTCTATTCTGGTTTGGGAACTTCTTGTTTGGGCGCCTTAGAAAATTTGCAATATGACTGATACTAATTTAGGATTCTTTACACATGGGTTTTATTCAGATTCGCATTTGGCTAATGTGCATTACAGCTCTTGTGTAAACTAAAACTGAATATGTCTCTCTTGGGGTAACAAACAAGAAGAAATAATTATGCATTTTCTCCAGGTAACCAAACCGGAATAAAAAGGGTCAAAAGAGGTATAATTTTATTAGGTGCCCAAACAAGAAAACACCAGTGTTCACTCTCTAAAGTATATCGTTTGAGTTACTGGACACCCTAAGCGCCTTTACACACTAAGCCGGTTTTGAAGACAGAGAGATAAAAAATTATACGAAGCCTTTGAGTTAGTCAACTTTTCCCGTTCTCTGCGTATGAAAGTTATCTCCATTTTACACCAAAGGAATGTGTATAATAAATTTTATTATGTCAGTTTATATCGTGACTATCTGGTAAATTGTAGATAGTATGTACATTATACATGTTTCCCCATTCCAAAAGAGAAGTCAATAGTTTAAAAAAATAAAAATTATTTTTGTAATATTTGAGAGACGCCTTGTATGGTTAAAATGATTAGTTTTTAAGCGAGTACGAGGTAAAAAGAGGTTTTTTTGCTCTTCAGTATTCATGAATACCCAATCGTGGTATTCATGAATACCAAATATTCGAATACTTTTTTTATAGGTATTTAAAAATATTCGGTATTCGAATACTTTTTTACGGTATTCGTATTCGTATTCGAATATCAAATTTTAGTATTCGATCCAACTCTGAGCTATACTATCACGTCGAATAACCACGTTAGGTTTTATGGATTAAATGCAAAACAATAATTTTTAATTTTAACAAATTATTCTTTTTCGTTTATCTTTAAAGATAATAGAAAATCGGATAACAAATTTAAAAAATACAAAAATTAACCAACAAACAATTATATTTATTTCAAATATAAAACATAAAAGGGCTGTAGATATATTTGTTTCAAAAATAAAAAATGCTGTCATAATCTATATCTTAGGACGCGGTACACATGCCTAACAATAATCAGTCAAATTTAACATTGACCTTAAAAATCGCAAGTTGTATAAATATTTCGTAATTTAAATTCTGCATATATTAAAACTCGTCAAGAAAAGACCCACTCATAATTCAACAGGTATATCACTGCGCTGTCATTGACCCAGATTTAACAAAAATCCGCTAAAAAATGATTTTTAATTTGTTCCACCATTGTCTAAATCGCTAATTGACGATCGGATTTTAGGGTTTTTCAAATAATTAATGAGACAACATATGCCACGTACTTTTTTTGATATTAAGGATTTTTTTATGGGCCATGCACGAATACAATGGGAAAGTACTACCATGATTTTTATGTTTTGCATTTAATTAATATGCGGAGAAGATAAAGGTCAGAAGAGTAGTAATTAAAATTTTTGATGGACAAGATGCAAGGTTAGTTGCATTGTTGACAAAAATTGTTGGATATTATTAGTCACATCCTGAAAATTCGTCTCAACATCGACGATTTACGATATTTTTGAATAATAAACCTTATTATTTCTTTAAATTTGATTTGTTACTTTACCCAACTAGTTTGGAAAAGTCCAAAAACGAACAGGGTCGATAATCGAAGATTTTCTGCCCATCACACTCAAAACATCAAAATTTAATTTCAAAATATTGTCATAAGTTTATGTTTAGTTTAGAATATATAATTTTTTCTTTTCTACGATTTAAGTATTAGATCATACAGCAAGTGTTAGATATTTGAAAACAAATATCTCTCACGCTGTGCCGCGAAATGAAACATGTTCATGTTCAAAACATGTTCAAAAGTATTTAATTCAATTTAAACTTCTATAAGGTGTTCTTATCCCATTGCTTTTGGTACTAAAATGGAGAATAAAAATGAGTTTGTACAAAAACAATTGTAGTTTCACTATAGACACTCAGCACAATGCTAAATTTTTGGTCATCAGCTTGGACGCTCGTTTCGTTGAATTTATGAAGCGGGTATCCATCGAGTACACACGTAAACAGTCAGTACGTATAATTTGCCGCTTCATAAATTCTGCCATGCCAGCGCCCAAACTGATGACTAAAAATTTAGCATTGTTCTGGGAGTCTATAGTGAAACTACAATTGTCTTTTTATCTTTGGACAAACCACGAAGGCTTAAAGCCTAAATACTAACGTACCGTGGGTGTCTTAAGCGAGGTAAGAGGGAGTTTGTTGACACGGGACTTAAATACTTGAAGATTTGGGGGAAGGAAAGATCTCCGCGGGCAGCAGGTTCCACAATCTAGAAACTCTAGGGATAAAAGAACGAACAAAGTGAGAAGTTCGGGGCCTGTCTAGTTGGACCGTATGGGGATGCATACGCGCGGAACCACGAGTTTCTCTGTTGGGAACCGTGAGTGGAGGGACTATACTGGACAATTCTTCAGAGCAGAAGCCATGGAAGTACCTATAAAAAAGCGATAAATCCCCCATAGCCCGACGATGGGCAAGAGAGGGAAGCCTTTCTGTAAGTGAAGGATCATTAATGAGACAAATAGCTCTTTTTGAATAGAATCAAGAATGCTTAGGGTTGTGGGGGACGCCATGTCCCAGATATGAGAACAATATTCCAAGGGAGGTCGGATTTGGGACACATATAAAGTGTATAAATTAGAAGGTGAAACTTTTTGGCTGGAAAGAGAAATCCAAGCTTTTTGAAGCTGCCGTGGCTATAGATACAATGTGTTTATGCCAGTTAAGGTTACCTTCAAATGTGACACCCACGAGATTGAAGGTGTCTTTGCTCTGTAAAACTTGGCCGCTCATAAGTAGAGGATGAGTATTGATGACTCTTTTCGCGACAAGGAACATGACTATTATTTGGATGCATTAAAATGGACGAGATTTTTGGCGCCCCAATCCAATATTAAATTAAGATCTTGCGAAAGAGATATTTGCATCGCTCTGCGTTTATTTTCCAAGTCAGGTTTAGTGATGGGTGTAGGAACCTGAAAACTTTGTATCAACGATGAATTGTTCATATGACCTATAATTTTTTTATATACTCCATTGAAAACAGATTTTTTTACTTAAAATATTATTTTTTGTATTTGGTATAAGGTGTAATATAAAATTTAAGTCGCAATAAGAGGTTGATGGGCGAAAATTGGGCCTTATCGACCCCCTCCTTTAAAATCCACAACAATGTTTTCCTATGTTTCAATGTCTTTCTATGTTTTCCTTACGCTCTTAGAAAAAATAGCGTTCCTAACACGCGCTGAAAGTGCTTTTTCTACTAGCGTATGAAAAGAAGGACTTTTCTTTACGCAATTTAGTTTGGAAAGTACACTATGCCTCACTACTTTTCCGCACTAGTGCGGAAAAGTTCTAAAATATTAAAACAAATATTAGTGAGTCGCAATGAAGAATTTTCATGTACTTCATATTTAAAAGGAAATTTTACTTTCGTAGGGTAAAATATTAGATAGCATTGTGTTAAAATAAAACAAATATAATAAAATTTTAGTTTAAATGTTTTCCTTACCGTCGTAGAAAAATCGCGTTCCTAACACGTGCCAAAAGTGCCTTTTCCGCACGCGACTGCAGTTGACCGAACGACGCGTAGCGGAGAAAAGTGGCACTTTCAGCACTAGTTAGGAAATATACTATTTCCCTACTTGACTGCTTGACCGAACGCCGTTACGCGTCGTTCGGTCAACTGCAGTGGCGTGCGGAAAAGAACAACACTATTACAGATGAACCAATTAAGGCTATATTCTGTATAAATATGGTGGGTCAAAAAAAACCTTTTTACATTTTTTGAAAATAAGTGACAAAATAAAATTCGTATAGGTTTAAGCATGATTTTTTTTTAATTCAAAACTCCCATGTTCTTGGTCTAAAAATTTTTACAAACACAGTTTCTTAAAAATATTATATGATTTTTTAAAAAAATATGTATTGTATTTATTAAAACATTAATTTGTAGTAGTAACAAAAACCAAACTTAAGACACAAAATTGAGAAAATAGTCTAAAGCCCGATAACATGAAAACGTCTTTTTAACGACATTTTAGCTTCTTTGCAAGAAATTAAATTTCTGTAAGTATGTGTATTGGTAACAGAGACGTAGGTACCGCCATATCAGTCGTATCAATAATACGGGGCCCACGGGACACAGGGGCCCTCAAACGTGTGTGAGCAACAAAAAAATTAGGTGCTGATAATCTGTTAAACTGTGGGCTAAATTTGAAAGTGGTCTTTTTTTTGAACGGAACAAAAAAGCTATGCTGAAATAAGAAAAAGAATGTTTTTGGAAAGTAGGGACCTTTTCTTGTCTTTAATTTTTTTATTTGGGCCCTCTAAGTCGCTGCGATACGCTCCATACCCTCCAATTAAAATTTATTAAAATAAAAATTTGCAAGTTTTACATTTAAAAAAACGGTCAAATAACTGATGTGATGTGATTTAACCTTCATGATTTTTTTGTCACCTTAAACAAATCTTTCGATATATTTAAAAAAATAGTTATTTATTAGATAAGTGAGTTATATTACATATAAGTCACGCAAGAAAAGTTTAGGTAATTTTCTTAAGTGACTTATATGTAATAGCTCACGTGTCTAATACAAAATTTTATCCAACACTTTCGTATAAATCGTTTTTAATATCGAAAATAATTTGAAAACGTCATCCATTATTTGTTACTTGTCATTGTCAACACCAGCAACAAAATTTTGTATTTTTGGAAAGCAAGCTTGTTTGGTTGTAATGCATTTTGTTGGTAACTACGGGTTTGTTTAGTAAACAACTTTGTAGACAAACATAAAAATGCTTTGCGAAATGGAAAATTGTGAAGTTCCTGCGGAAATTTTGGAAGAAGCTGCGGTAGCAAGATGCAGTTTAATTCCAGAGAAGTCAAAACTAACGTACAATAAAGAATTTGAAGATTTTGAAGCATGGAGGAAAAGGCGAGGAGTTGGTACTATAAATTAAGATGTTATTATGGCTTACTTTCTGTTTTTATCGAAAAAAGTTGCTCCCTCATCAATGTGGACCAAGTATTCAATGATAAAAACGACCTTAAAAGTATATAAGAACGTGGATATAGGGAGGTATGGAAAAGTTGTCGCTTATTTGAAGAGCAATTCAAGAAATTTCAAACCGAAAAAGGCAAAAATTCTGGAGAGGCAATACATCGAAAAATTTTTGGCTAAGGCACCTGACGACGAGCACTTAATGTCAAAGGTATGAATTTACTTTAGTTTCTGGTATTAAATATTTATCTGTTCGGATTTTTATAGGTTGCATTGATATTGGGAATCGCTGGTGCATGCCGTTGTGACGAACTAACTCGCTTAAGTATTGAAGATATAGTAGATAAAGACCAGTACATATATGTTTCTATACCTGATACCAAGACGAACAAATCGAGAAGCTTTACAATTTTAAAAGAAGGATTTTTGGTAAATGTGCTTGAATTATTTAGAAAATATGTGTCCCTAAAGGCAAATGCACTAGGCAATGCGTGGGAATAAATAAAATTTCGAAAATTCCGAGAGTAGTTGCTCATTATTTGCAACTACCTGATGAAATCTTATATAGTGGTCATAGCATGCGGCGTTCTTCAGCGACACTTCTAGTCAACGCTGGGGCCGATATCACCAACCTTAAACGCCATGGCGGGTGGAAGTCTTCTACCGTGGCAGAAGGATATTTAGAAGATTGCATCTCTAACAAGTTTGAGATTGCAAGACGAATACAGGGTGAAGGGCGCACCAAGGCAAGTACTAGTGCTGAAAGACTTCCTGAAGAACACTCCGCACAATGTAACGTTGTCCAAGATAACAATTAAAGAAATTGTCGTTAGAACATTCTCTCTTGTTAAATCCAAAAAATGCTGTGTAATGGTGTTTGGCCGAACCTCAGATGTGGTCTCTGTAAAACATTTAATCAATGTAGAAGTAGACAATACTGTTTTGCCAGTAAAAGATAACGTTCGTAATTTAGGTGTCATTTTTGACAGTTCCCTTAGATTTAGTGCGCATGTGTCGAGTTGCATTCAGAAAGCATTTGTAAGATTGAAAATTCTTTATCAAAATCGTCATTTCTTGTCAAGATACATAAAAACTTTATTATGTAGCTCTCTTGTACTCTCCTTGTTTAACCATGGAGATGTTGTTTATGGAAATTGTCTAACAGCTATGGATAAACGTAGAATTCAACTTGTGCAAAACTCTTGCTTAAGACTCATTCATGGTATAAGAAAGTATCAGCGTATCTCACACACTCTAGTACAGTCCGATTGGTTAAACATGGAAGAGGGGAGGGAGTTGCATCAGGCATGCTTTTTTATAAAATTATCTTTTCTAAACGTCCATCATATCTTTATAAGCGTATTGTTTTTAGGACTCATGTACATAATATTAATATTAGATTTAGAGGTAAAATAACACCACCATATCATCGAACCGCAATATTTGAGCGTAGTTTTTCATATAATATTGCCAAATTTTATAACTCTCTGCCGCAAAATTTAAAATCTCTTTCACAATCTGCCTTTAAAACACACTACATAAAATATATTATTAGTAAGCGACAATAACCTTGTTAAATGGATATTTGGAGTGGGAAACAGAAAATATATTTTCTCCAATTAGTTACTTTTATTAGTAAGGTTTCTTTTTTTTCTATTTTGGTTTATTTTATTTAATATTGTAGTTCATTACCTTCGTTTATGTCTTTAACTATACTTAATTATAATAATTTAAAAGGTTGAGTTTGATCAGGGAGGCATTCCAGGATGCCTCATCTGGACTCCGCCTTTTTCTGAATTTAATATATTTTTCTTTGTATTATTGTTTGTTTATGTAAGATATGAAAATTCAGAAATAAAGACATTTATTATTATTATTATTATTATTATAAATCTAATATAACAATTACTGTTAATATAAACACGAATAAATTGTAGTATAATATATTAGTTGTTTTATGTTATTTTTTTAATTGTGAAATGTTGGAAGTAATAAAGAATTAGTATAAGTCACTAGTGAGCTACGATTCGCAATATCAATGCAACCTATAAAAATCCGAACAGATAGTGACTTATAGTACACTTTATATCCTCAAAATCTGATCAATTATGTAGATATTATATGTAAGTGTTGGATAAAAATATATTAAAATAAAAATTTGCAAGTTTTACATTAAAAAAACGGTCAAATAACTGATGTGATGTGATTTAACCTTCATGATTTTTTGTCACCTTAAACAAATCTTTCGATATATTAAAAAAAAACAAATTGTCGTTTTTTTGGGGCCCAATCTAATGGATATCAAATTTTACATTTAAGGGTCCACTAAAAGCTGCCGTATTAATAGCTTAGATACTATCGTCATTGGTATACAGAAGTTAGTAACAACGACATAAATTGCATAAAACTAAATTGGGACATCAATGTTCCAATTAGTGAAGAAACAGCCATTTACATCAATTAAACTGTTTAAGTTTCCTCGAAATTACCAAACATTGATTTTTTCTCATTTCCATTGATAAAATTTACAACAATCAAAGAACCAATTTGTAGGTGGGGTACTTTCTAGGTTACTACTGCAGGGCCACTGATCCCCCGCTTAATTTGACAAGGACCGAGTTCACATACCTATAAGAGATATAAATCATTTGGTTTTAAATTCTTACGTAAGAATTGGTTTAACCTGATGCAGTGAACTAGTTTTGTGTTTTGGATTTTATCAGTGAACTTTCTTTAATTAAGGCAACCATTCATATTCTTTTTAAGTGCAAGTCTTATAATAAATTTTAGGATGCTTGGAAAAATAGGTAATTAAAAAACAATACTTATTAATTTAATCGCTGTAATTATTTATATACAAAATACAATATGTTAATAATTTCCCGAACTGAATATCGGTAAAAAATTTCTAACAATTTTATTATTGAAACTGAAGCACCAAGTGTAACATATTAAAAAAAAACAAAGTTTTTGAATAATATTTTTGGAAGTTTTTATGTTTTTATTTAAAAAATGTGATACCGTTCCAGAAAACCATTTCATGATCTTTTTTACGGTAAGCCAACTTAATTTATAATTAGTGTCCTTTATCATCTTTTGAATTTGCAAGCCTACAATGATACATTTTTTTATTTATTTTTTTTTCACCACTGATTTTAAGATATTTTGAGTTATTAAAATAAAAATAACCTGTATTATTCTTATTAATGGCCTTTATAACAAATTTTATAAGACCCGGCTTTATTGGGAGTGAAGGTAAAACATTTTCTTTACTTGAAACCAGTGACTAACAATTGCAACTTTATATTTCTATAAGTTTTTTTTGTCTTGTATTTTTATTTAACAAATGCCAATGTTTTAATCAATATTTTAGTAGTTTAGCCTTTGATTTATAAAAGTTCTAATTGTTAAACAAGAATATTTTAGTAAAACTGAGTCAGAAAATATGATGTTGTTAAGCTAGTGGTACATGAAGATGAATGAGAGTATTTATTCGATGGGTGCTTTTGGTTTTGTAAAAACACTCTAGAATAAAGTATTAACGTATGTCCTAAAAGTTTTGGCACACAATATTTATCGGTTTTTTTTTAATGAAGAAATTTATTTAAACACTAACTAGTTATCATAAATTACAACTCAATACTTAACTAAACTATACTATCAAATTATGTGGAGTGGCCCATTCTGCTCTACCAGACGCAAATTTCTTCGAATGTCTCTCATGAGGTCCTGGACGGAATTCAGTTCAATTTCTCTAAATTTTTCGTAAATTCGCCGTCTTAATTGTTCCTCATCTTCTGCTTCCCAGCCTCCATGATAAACCTTTCTAGACAGTACAGCCCAAAAATCCTCTATTGGGCAAGCCTGCGGCAAGTTTGGAGGATTATCGTTTTTGGGAACAAAAGTTATGTGGTGTTGTCGAAGCCAGTTTTGGGTATCTCTTGAGTAATGACATGATGCTAGGTCTGGACAAAACATGATATCGTCATTAGCTTGATGTTCGCGGACAAACTGAAGCAATTTGGAAAGGCAGTTACCAATATAGCTTTGACTATTCAAAGCTTCACCCCTCACTCTTCCCACAAAAGGTCGGGATACACCCCTGTTAGAAATTACGCACCAGACAAGGATTTTATCTGCAAATTTCGCTTTATGTTTGTATCTAACATTTTCAGGGCATTCCTCTACGTTGTCCGTATAAAATCCATCGTTCCCCTTCATTTCAGAATTACTCAAAGGGAAATACTTTTCGTCATCTAAAATAATGATTTTTTCATTGGCAAAATGTACCCGCCTCAGTTGACGACATCTTGGTATACGAAGAAGCTGCGCTTGAGAGTATTTGGGGCACTTACGTCTCTTTCGATATTTAAGACCGTTCCTCCTCAATTCCAACGATATCGTACTCTTGGAAGATCTGTATTGCCTAGCCAGTCTCCTCGTTGACATTCCAATCTGGTTTTTTGCTCTTCTCACCAATCTCTCTGACCTCTGTGCGGTAAATGCACGTGGTCTTCCACTTTTGGGAGATTCAGACATGGTATTCCCTGCTCGCATTCCGCTATTGTTCTATAAATGGTTCTGCGTGAAATGTTTTCATTCTGGAATATTCGACAGATTTCAGCTTTGGGTATCCTCCCAACTAACTTGTAGATACTTATTCTTATTTCTAATTTATACGACATCTTAAAGCGAAAACTTCTAAATAAATAAATCTTAACTGACAGTAAATAAAGTAAATAAACTTTTGTTTTCAAAGGCAACTTGATATTATTTTGGTTTTGTTAAAATTAAAGACAATGAGTTTTGTGCCAAAACTTTTAGGACATACGTTATTATGTAAGAACGTCACACGAAGATCCAAAATTATGGTAATTATTAAAAAAACGCCTTTACACCAAATTGGCGTCAAAATAGCAAAAAATTAAAAGCAGATGTATAATGAAAATCGTTAATACTTCATGTTTGTCGCATTTTTAATTAAAGGAGAATTTAGTTAAATAAAGCCTTTTTAAATAAAGTTTAATTTTCTTTAAAAATGTGTATTAGTAAAATTTTTCAGATTTAAAATTTGCAAGTTCTGCCAAAAAAAAAAATTGTTGTCGAAAATTATTAGTCGCCTAAAAACCTCTTAATATTAATTTTAGGGGATTAAACCTTTAATTTTTTATTTTTTTTGTTATCTTAAAATATGTATTCGAAATATTTGTCAAAATAAAAATAGACGATTTTTAAGCCCAATCCAGTTAAAAATCTAAGGGTCCAATGTAAGCTGTCATATGTTAAGAATACCTAGTGTCATTGGTATACGGAAGTTAGAAACGATGACATGAATTGCATAAAATTATATTGGGACATCAATGTTTCAATTAGTGAAGAAACAGCAATTAACATCAATTAAACTGCTTTAATTTCCCCGAAATTACCAAACATTGTTTTTTTTCGTTTCCATTGATAAAAATCGCAACAATCAAAGAGCCAATTTGTAGGTGGGGTACTTTCTAGGTTACCACTGCAGGGCCACCGATTCCCCGCTTAATTTGACAAGGACCGAGTTCACACACCTATAAGAGATATAAATCATTTGGTTTTAAATTCTTACGTAAGAATTCGTTTAACCTGATGCAGTGAACTAGTTTTGTATTGTTTTGTGTTTTGGATTACATCAGTGAACTTTTTTAATTAAGGAAACCAGATTATTTAAGTGCAAGTATTACTATAAATTTTAGGATGCTTGGAAAAATAGGTAATTAAAAAGTAATAATAGACAATATTATTAAAGTTATTTTACTCACATATTAAATTTAATTTAGGTAAATATTTATATGCAAAACGACCTACAAATGTAAATCATTTAAACTATCCAATTTTTTTTGCCTGATTGTGCTGGGCAAATAATTTCATTTATCAGTTTTTTTAATTTTTTCAACTTCTCGCGTTTTAGTTTTAAAATAAAATCCCTTGACCGTTTAGCAATATCGTTTTTGTTTTAAGAAATTATTAAAAATGTAGGTATTGATTTAGCTATCCAAAACATTTTTTGTCATTGTTATAAAATAACAAAACAAGCACTATTAGCTTTGTTCGCGGGTTTGACCGGTTCTGGGACTATTCGCATGAGCAGTGAAAAAGCAGCGTTCGCGGTTAGTAAAATCCTGAATTTTTAGTAACAGTTCTGTGTTCGCGGGTTACAATGGAATCAGTTCGTTACCGGTTCGTAACCTGATTAGCAGTCCTGGAATTTTGTTGGCACTAAAAGTTCAGTTCGGAGTTTCATGCGCATTGTCGACATGGTCAGCTGTTTTCTGTTTTTGTGGTACAGAAATAAACCGTTGTATTACAGTTTATTTGTTTCTGCCACCTTTTTATGTGGGTAAATATATACCTGTTGAATATTTGTTTATATTTTTGTGATTCTGAGCGTATATAAAAAAGGATTTTTAATTGTATTCCGTATGAATGTATGTATGCAATAAAATAAATAAAGATTTAATTAAAAAATATAGACAATATCAGAAGATTCTACCATTTCTTGTTGTTTGAATTTTATCTTTAGTTAAATACACATACTTATGTTAAAAACGAGAGGAGGCAGGGAATCCCTCGTCTTCCGCCGAGAGACCTCGAGTGGCTTTCGACAGTACAAGAATTTACCTTTTTGTTTAATTTTTTTTTTTAATGTAGTATCCAATTTAACCATGAAAAATCCTAAGCAAAAGGCTAGGTAGGCTAGAATACATCCTCAGCTGTATAGAAAATCGTTCCCGGTAAATAAAAATTCCGAACTAATAAATAACTAGACATGCGCTTTAAAATAATTCTAAACCAGTTCGGTTCTGATTCAAAATCGGTTCATTACTAGACCTGCGAACAAAGCTATTAGTCACGCATGTTTACATGCCGGGATTTACTTAGATTGTCTATTTTCCTCACATTGCCTATATGTTATGTTATTTAACTGAATCAGTATAAATACTATATTATAAAGTAAAATTGACTGATGAAAATTTTTAAGATGGGGATTGGGCCCACCTTGGAAAAAATAAATGGTAATAATATACAGGGTAGGACCAAAAAATATGTATATTTACTTTAATAATGCCCCCTTCAGAATATATTATCACTGGCTTTTGCGGCTTCGCACGCGTTAAATTTGACAAGTAACGTAAAGAAAGCGAAGGGCTTCAAAGTTGTAAAAAAACGTCATTTTGACATGCTTGAGCGTGGTTACTTTTTAAAATTATTTTGAAGAAAATGATTTAAGGATAACGAAAAATAAATAATTCAATACCATTTAAACTATTTCCACATCATCTAAGCTTTCCAACCCAATAGCTCTTTATGCAGCACGAGTAACAGCATTTTGGACTCCCCTACCATATATACTAGGTTATAATAATAATAATAATAATCATTATGAATAGACTCGATCTATCTCGAAAGCTTACGTTTGGGTTTTTGAAATCCGCCGAGCTTAAGTCTGAGACCGAAGGATTCTTACTAGCATGCCAAGATGGGGTGATAAATACATTGGTGTACCAAAGCCAATTTTCCAACGTTCTTGACACCGCATGTCGAGCCTGTCGACAGCAACCCGAAACCCTTATGCATTTATTGTCAGCTTGTCCAGTGCATGCTGTCAATAGCTACATCCATCGGCATAATGACGCTCTTCGGGAACTTTACTTTCACCTAAGGCATTACTACGGCATCGATGAAACAGCAATACTGCCGTTTGCTTCCGGAGACATTGAGGCAGTAGTGGAAAATGACAACTGTCGCATATACTGGAACTACGCGTTCGCAACAACGCATCAAATTTAAGCGAATAAACCTGACATCGTTCTCCTTGATAAGACAAACCACACCATGTATGTAATAGAGTTCTCCGCCCCAGCGGAAACTAACATCGATATAAAAGAACGGGTGAAACGAGCCAAATATCAAGATCTTCTTGGCGAACTTTGGAGGCTCTATCCGGAGTATACTGTGCAATTGGTTGTCCTGATAATTGGCGTTTTGGGAGGCATGAAGAATAACATATTAAGGGAAATGAGGTACATTCCAGCATGTCAAAATACACCCAAACAACTGGTGATGAAGATGCAGAAATATGTTGTCCTTGGATCCCTTCGTCTACTGAGGCAAATGAATTTGGCCGAAGATCACTGACCGAGCGGACGCGAGGAGTGGTCTTCGATATGGATGGCCTTCCGCACGACGCCCTATGGGGTCGGAGCCATGGGATACGTCGTGTTGGATCTTTTAGATATAATAATAATAGCTTTATTGCCCAACAAGAACCCATTTACAGAGCAATTTACATAGCAAATTATAAAAATAACTATAATAATACTCATATCATATATAATAATAATAATAAGAGAACCCATTATACAAACTATTTAACAAAGAATTCAACAGTATAAATAACATTCAAAAATAAATTCTATTGAGTACATTTGGCTTTTCTTTTCAGTTCATTTTTGGTACAATTAAAAATATCACAGTCCCTTGAAATCTTATTAAAACCGGCACACATAAAATTGACCGGCGATTTTAGCATTATATTAGTCCTGGCTCTTTCACACATAAAGGTTACAGAGTTTCTAGCGTCCAACCTAGGGACCAGAAAATTAATTTGATTTAGCAGATCAGGACAATTAACCTCACCGTGCAGCAATTTAAACAAAAAGATCATGGAGGCAGAAACCCTTCGTGGTAATCTGAGCCTCGTTGTGGATAAATCCCATCTGTTTTAAAATTTAAAAACTTTAAAAACCTTTTCTGGACTCTATCTATATTATTTATGTGACAATCATAGTTAGGATTCCAAATCAGTGAGGCATATTCAAGTTTCGAACGCACATATGTACAAAGAGGGTTTTTAGAACTCTTGAATCGCTAAAATTCTTACTATTGCGCACAATGAAGCCAAGGGTCCGACCCGCCGCAAGAATTATTTGGTTGATGTGGTCAACGAAAGTTAATTTCGAATCAAACACAACCCCCAAATCTTTCAGTGTACTAGCTCTTTCCAAAACTACTCCCGATAATCTATATCCCGATATCCTAGTTAGTCAAGTTAGTTATGGTTTTATAGGTTAACAATTTTAAAACTATAAATGGATTGTGATAAAAACTAGTGCACACTAATTCTGAATAACAAGAAGACCTTTAAAAAATTAAAAAGTTGACTGATACCTTGTGTTTATCCCATAAATATTACCTCTATAAATATTAAAAAAATATATATTTTACAATTTTAAAGTATGTGGCCGTCATGGGCTTTTGTTGATAAAATAAGTACTACTTTCATAGGATGATTTGCATAAGAAAAGTGTAAGGTTATTTATTTATATTTGCAGATATCGAAATGGTCTAAACTAAATCACTTTTAAGTTTTTAACCTTGTAGATATGTCACGGTTATATTGTTGGGAAGATTGGAATAGAATTAGCATATATAAATTAAATTTGGTTGGACAAGTTAAAAGCTAATAGTAACATACTCATAAAGGGTGTTTTAAAAATATATTACATAGGGGAAAGTGGGGTGGATTCATACATGGGGCACCTACATACATTGAGTTTATCTGAAGTTAGACACGAAGTAAAATAGTAACGTAAGTGGATGTGCACAGTTTTTATGTGTGTTTACATACTAGTAAAGTTTCAGAATTTTCGGTGCGGTAAGATCGAGTGCACAACACGGAACGTGTTTTTGCCTCGCGTAAGTAATTTCATAACGTAACTTTGGACATATTTTATGGCCAGTTATTATTTTTGGATTAATTATTGCTATTTAATCCTAATTATAATAATACAAAGGCACTAATTTATTGTGTAAATTAATATAGATAAATACGGTTTTTCTATTTCAAATTTTTCATTAATTAGCATGTGATGGGGCAGATTCATACACAAGTATATGGGGCACATTCATACTGTATAATTGTACCCCTGGGCCTTTGTAAATATTTTTTTAACTAGTATTTTTGTTTCACCGACGATTATAGTTGTAAATATTATATAAAGTAGTTTAAGTTTCATTTTTGCGAAAAAAAAACAGGGTGCTTTATAAACTTTGTGTCTTTGGATGTCAAGGGTCAGTTAATTTATCAGACATAGTGATGATATTACCACAGGTCTTAGGTCATATTCTGTTAATAACATAAGCATATTAATTTTAGGTTTTGTTAAGTTAAGGTATCTTTGTGTTAACTAGAGTTTTTTATTTGATATAATTAATAATGTATAAGCAATAATTTTTTTACATTTTGAGATTGTTACTTTTAATAAATATAAGTGACTAAAACAAAGAATGTTATTAAGTGTCTTAGATAGATAACCATACATGTAACGTAAAGACCGTTTGTTCACTATTTTTTGGATAAAACCTGTTTTTTAATGAAAGTATGGTATAAAACAATAATAAACACTAATTATGACGAATTAATAGTGATGTTAAATGTGCCCCTTCGGTTGTTCATACATTTGCTTTTTTTGTAAAAGTCTTATGGAAACTCGCGCATGTACATTTTCAATAAGATTCTACTACAATATAAAATAGTTAAGCTACTAGTGTGTCATAAATTAAAAGAGATATCCCTTAAACACGGCATTCCACAGAGCAAAATATAAAAACTGTATGAAGCCTCCCCACTTTCCCCTATATTTTGAAAACTTATTTTTTAGTCAAAAAAAAAATTCTTTTCTATAAACATCTATCCTTAAATGCACCCAGTCCTTGCCATAGCAATTGGTAATTTGAGCCCGACCCCCTCCTCCAACAAAAAACAAACAAAACAAAAACTCAAAATGGCCACAAGGACAAACATAATGTGGTTGTTTTTTTCTTCTTTATCTATTCTTATCAAAAAATGCGAAGGACCAAATATTTATATTTTCGGTGGGCAATTTACCACTAAAGCTTAATTTTAAAAAAATAGCGTTCACCCAAAATTTTTGGCAATCATAAGTGTTTACCCCTCAATCCCTCCCCAAAAATGTGTATAAAATTAAATTGGGTTTTGTTTTTACCAAATCAATTTATTATAATATGTATTATACAAAATTATATGTCAGGGTTAAGTCTTGGCATGTTTATGTCTTAATATTTGCATATAATCTTATTGGTTAGGTCAAGAATAACAAACCCACATACAAATTATTTGCTTACAAACTACTAATGGATTTATAGAAAAATAGGGAAATAATTTTACTTATTTAAAATGATTTTTATTTTAATAATATTTTAACTTAAAAAAAAACCTCACCTCTACCTCATGAATTAGATAGATAGATAGATAAATAGATAGATAGATAGATAGATAGATAGAATATATTACCTTAAAATGCACAATAGGTACAATGGGGTCGTCAATATAAATAAATATAAATATAAATACTATAAAAAATATATAGATATACATAGACACATAAATATATAAAATGTAATTGTAAAAAACACACAAAAAAAATACAAATGAACAGAAACCTTAGCTATAAATAATTACTATAAATAAAGTTAAAATTTTGTATAAATATATACATATAAAAGAATATTAAAATTGTCAAATCAAAACGCAAGCAAAGTAACAAAGTCTAATGTCGCATATACTCTGCAACCGAGTAAAATGCCTTGTCAATAAGAAATTGCCTAACGGCATTCTTGAATTTACCACCATGCATATTTCTAAAATCTCTTGAAAGCTTGTTATAGAGAGTAAGACAACCGTAAAAGGAGAGTTTTCCAAAAAGGTGGTCCTGTGTAAAGGAACATCTATAATAGTCCTGTTTCTAGTGCTGTAATGATTTAACTCTCCTAGTCTCCTAAATAGTCCCATATTAGAATTTACATAAGTCACGCACTTAAAAATAGACACACATGGCAAAGTGTAGATTCTTTTCTGGATAAATAAAGGTTTGCCGCTGTCACGCGGTTTAAGATTAAAAATTAACCTCAGTAGTCTTTTTGCGCCACAAAGACTCTCTCAGATGCATTACTACCTCCCCAGGACACAAGACATACAGGCTGTTTCAAATCCAAAGGGCAATATTAGGAGGTTCGAGACTGTACGAGAGACAGGGTTGGTTTATTTAGAGCAAAGTTGCGCATTTTTGTGCTCACATATTCCGTTTTAAAATTTAAAAAATTATTCCGGAATTTACCAAAAAAAAAAAAGAAAAAACAAAATTTTGCCAAGCAGTTTTTATTTTTTTCTCAGTTTATTTAAAAAATATTTTAAAACAATCGACACATTATTATTGCTACTCTTTATATTTTATAAAATAATGTCACTTCATTTAAGATCCCACGTTTCGTCTTTGAGTCGCCATCATTAACTTTGTTTTTTTAAATAGGCGTAATATTCGGTTTTAAATTTAATAAACTCGGACTTTAATTTTAAATCCAACCACATATCACATCTAATATTTATGCAACGTTTCGAACCAAAAAACCATCATTTACTATTTTCCATTACAAATAAAGAGTTTATCCCAAACGTTCGGGGAAATTTTCATTTCAAGTTGATAGAGGCGCCTGGTTTTACAGTAAAATTTGACATTTTTAACTCATGACACAAAATTTTGATGAAAAACTTTCATCGTGGATCCCAAGCTAAATAACAAGCGCCTAGTTAAACTGACAAAATTTAATAAACACTCTTTATTTTCAAAACAACAAAAATGTGCCACCCTAAACGAAAAGGAATGTTTCGTTACAGTTTATTTATGATTTTTTAAAGGTACTGGCTCAACAACCGCCGATCATTTAATTCGGACAAATAATTTTTCACTTTTTTAAGAATTTTAAGTTTTATCTAAGTGTTGACTTTAATGCGTCAGCATAGAGAACTATTGCAAGTTGCCTTATTAAGCTGGGGAATTATTAATACCGGCCCTATTTAAATAGTGCTTGTACCCATAATTTAGAGTTATTGCAAATCATGTTGACAGTACCATTAACCTTAAAAAAAAGGAAGAAATTTTAGTAGTTTTCCTTCATTGTTTTGTGTTGTAGGGTTTTTTTATAACACAATTATAGAAATACATTTGAAAAAGCAAGGTTTTAAGTATTTTAACTTCTAAAAACTTATCGATTTTGTGATCGGCAGCCGTTCGGTTAGACGAACAGTTCCGAAGTTAAAATAAGACCAAAATAATGCACGACCTAAAACCGACATAAATAAAGCCGGACACTATACTTATTAGGGGAGTCCTTATCCTACCATGCATCTGCGCAAGCTTAGATGTCAAAATAAAGCCGCTGGCCTTATTTCACTGTGCAATAATCCTCTAATGACACCCTGATAAGTTATTTCTTTGCCTTCTCTGCCTGACAATATTTTTTTAAAGTGTTTTTCAGTGTTGTAAATTATTTGATCCATGTGACGAAATTGTTTTGGTATTGTGTCTTTTTAATTATAGGCCCCTGATAAAGTGACAATCCAGCCACGAAACTTGGATAAATACAATAGTGGTTTTATTTGCCTGTCCCCATCCCGATATACTACTCCATTTCGTTTTTCCAAAGGGTGCTATTAATTAAACTATAATATCATAAAACAACAACAATAAAACCACACAAACCTAACGCCTATGGTACCCAAAATTAATAAATATTAAGGATTTATTAAACCTTGAACTATTTTTCGGCGGTTTTTACTAGTTTTTAATGGTAAAACCGCCGAACGGCGGTTTCTATCAATAAAATAGGTAAAAACCGCCGGTAATCACAAATTAATTTATCATTTTCGGTCATTTTCATATACGTAGATATAAAAACCGCCTAACGGCGGTTTTCTTCTTATAGTTGAAGCAGAACCGCCGGCGGTCGTTTAGCCAACGCCTTTTTAATCTAAAAATAAATATTCCGTCCGAAAATATAACTCTATTTTTATTTAACAAAACGTGATATAACAAACGGTTTTTTGTATGATCAGTTATCTTTTTACGGCTACTCTTTGTTCAGTAAAAACCTATTTTTATTCCCTATTACAGGCGAGAAAATTGTATTTTTTCTTTTTCTTTCAGTGTTATTAGTTGCTATATTTACTTTATGTCTTGCCGACAATGATGACAAAAAATGGGTCTGGAATCAAAACAGCAGGAGTTCGAATGCCCGAACAGGTCTGGCTCTACAAAATCCGTAAGTAATTTGTTATGGGTAACAAACAATTTTTTTAAGTAATAGCAAAATATACTGGGTTCATAAAAAGTAGATAAACTCTTAAAAATGTTTAAATATTCGGTATATTTGCAAGTTTTTGAACCACACACATGTCGGCACCGATGCCTGATTTTCCAGTTTTTTGCGTTTTGATTTCTTTTTAACAGAATGTTGCATTTATTTTTATTGCAATATATTAACTAGTCAAAATTAGGTAGGTTTTTAAATTTTTTAAATTTCTTTTTTACTAGTTGAAGATATATGACAACACCGCATATTTTTAATAAATAGTACAGAAGGGGTATCTCTAAAACTATCTAAGCATTATTTATAAAAGTCAAAAGATTTAAAACATGTAGTGTAGAATTAATTTAATTAATTAATGTAATTAATTAAATTAAATTATATATATATATATATATATATATATATATATATATATATATATATATATATATATATATACATAATATAAAAAGTAAATGATTCTTGAGACTTGATACAAATACATTAATAAAAGGTAAAGTTTTTTTGGGCATATGGCCCATTAGTGACAGTAAAAATAAATAAATAAATAAAAACCTATAAGAATTCGGCGACCATGGTTGGTTGTTTAAAAATTACGGAGTCTCCAAAAGAAAATGGAATACCCTGGGCCCGACCAAGACGGCGACACGTGTTTCCTCTTCGTTAAGACTTGTCATAGCCGCTTCAGGTCGTAGACACCTTGATGATGCCCCAATTGACTATAAATATTCTTTCTGTATCCCAGAACTAACAAATATAGACAACCGGTGACATCTCGCCAAGAAATTTAAAAACAACCAGCCATGGCATCGAGAGGTTAAAGGTGGTAGGTAAAAGTGCGCCATCTAGTTGTATATGGCAAAAGTTAAGTATGCAACATACTGTTATGCCAACAAACCATAAGGCCAGTTTCCCTATGTTTAAAATTGCATGTAAAACATTGTGGTGAATTTGTCTGACAAAAAGTGACGGGTTTACCCAGTCCGACACCGATACGATATTGACAGGCTGGGCTAAAGCGCCGCTTTCATATATGGCGGTATGAATATTAGTTGGTAGACTCGTCAAAAGGAACCCCCTTTAAAAGGTTTTAGAAGTGTTCTTATCATGAAGTTTATTTTATTACCGGCACAGGAACTGTATTTAATGCAATTAAAATAAATGGGCATTTTGTTACAAAAAATGTGGGTGGCACATAATTGCAAAATTTGGCAACTTCTGAGGATAATACTGCTAAATTACACATGCCTAAAATTTCTTAAATGCCAAATTTGGTAAATGCAGATTTGGCGGTTTTTATTAAATTTTTTAATTACTTATACCTTAATGGCAAATTATTCTAACCTTTAAGGATATACATGTATACTTGTAACTTTATTTTGTACTTTTAATCTATAGAAAAACAAGATATAACGTGTTTGAAGAGACAGATGAGTATAGACCAATCGGTGGAAACCAGTATTTTCCCGGTAATCAACCTGGACCTGTAAATTCAAGGCCTCCACCAATTTTTGAAAACAGACCTCCCATATACCCTAACAGGCCACCAATACCCGGTGGTGGATTTATACCAGAAGAAAGGTTGGTATAAAGCTCCCAAGCAGCAAGCTGACGTCTTATTGACGTCTCTTTTAGTCATTTTTGGTCACATTTGGACAACAAAGTCATCATAAGATGACGTTAAGTTGACCTCCCTAAGTCATTGAAAAATGACGTTAAAAAGACGTCACTTCAACGACGTCAAAAACACGTCATTAAAATGACGTCATAATTTTGGTCTGATGACGTCCTATGACCAAAAATTACTTAAAAATGACGTCATAATGCCGTTAGCTTGCTGCTTGGGCTATTAATAAATAATTGGTATATTGTTTGCAGTCACAGTACTACACCACAAAAAAAGGAAAAGAAAAAGAATAAATATATTATTTAACATGATTAGAAGTCAATTAAAATAGGAAAAAACACAAGGTGTTTCCTAACAACCTTACGAAACTTAAGGGTCGCTTTTAAAGCTTTACCTAGATTAAGATTATTGGGTGCCACTGGGCCACTGACATTTTATAATTTTTTTTCTAAATGAATCCACTAAAATGCATTTTTTTTATTCTCTTTGTACGTCGCGTTGCTTAAAAAAATGAATTAACTTTCAGTTATTTTAAAAAGTATTTATTAACAACATGAAATAAAATCCAATATAAAAAAAACAATTTTAACCTTACCAAATAAAAAAATGACGATTTTTAATTAATAACGCGACTGCTCATTTATTGTAAGGCAAATTATTATTTATTGTTATTTTTTGTTTTTAATAGGATGTTGTCTATAAAAAAATATAGTGGCGCTATTTTTTTCGAAAACGCAGCTAGATCGTAACAAAATCTCTCTCTCTCTATTTTTTTCTTGGTTTTGGTCCCTTCAGGTCCAATCCACCACTCTCCCCATTCCGGACTATGCTTTCCAGGGCTTCGTCGGCGGAAAATCTGGATAATCGAGCTTGTAGCTCCCAGAAATTCCAAAAAGAAAACAAATAATTCAACAATCGATGCAATGCATAAATTGTCGGCTGTCAAACCAAGATCTGCTACTGGTGTTACGTATAACCTTCACTTTCACTACTGACAGTTCTCATGGCACGCCCATCTATTTCCCGCCATTTGAGAAATACCTCGTGTTCACCACCAAACAGGATACCATCAGCTTATAGGAATCTTCGCTCACAGCGCTTAGATCCAGAAGAAAGATGCCGTCAATTTAGCGTGAATCTTTCCTTGATCCCCGAAGGTAAAAAACGTTCGTACGACACCTCTAGCCGCCACTCCGGGAAGAACTTTGTAGTCCTCTACGCACGTCCGCACTGTCCGGAGGTCAAACAAAGAGTTGTCGTAACAAAATACAGACGACATAAAACCATTTTTAATTGCCATATTGAAAAAGAAATATTAAAACTATATAAAAAGTCAGTGGCGTACCTTTTTGCTGAATAATATTGGCTTGGGTGCCCACTAAGACGCCACTGGACCCAATAATCTTAATCTGAAGGAGCATTACAAGGCCCTAACTACGTTAAATAAGTGTCCTAAAATTCAATTAAATTAGTCAAAAGGTTTTAAGGGTATTTAAAAATACTTACTTATTTTAAGCCCCGTATCTAAGAAATAAATCAAGTCCGAACATATGTTTATAATTTATTTTTTTGCGAAAAACATAAGAAAAATCCCATTAAAGTTTCGTATAGTATAAACACCCTGTATAGTCGTGTTTAAGTACATCATTCATATTTAAACATGTTTAGAAAAAGGCATTTTTTGTTCACATCCCATTTATTTTAGACCTGGTGGCTTATATACTAATGTACCCCGCCCTACTTATGGAGGACAACCAGAAAATCCAGGTGTCCTAACAGGACCTGTTCCCTCTTGGGTGAGAGACGGACCTATCAAAAATTTTGATAAATGTAAATGCACTGCAAAATTTAATTGCAACTCACCAGGAATTTCTTATGTAAGTAAATACTGTGTTTTTTTTTAAATCTAAAGCTGTTTACTATTCGTTCCTTGAAAATAGCATGCAAATGCATCCACGCATTTGTGTTGATACTGATTGGTTTCTAGGGCTGGCAACCGAAACCGGTTTTCGTTAACAGGTTTTCGGTTAACCGCGGTTTGGCAAAACCGAAAACCGGTTTCGAATACCGGTTAACCGGTTTTGAAAAACAGGTTTTCGAATATGGGTTAACCGGTTTTAAAAAGCGGTTTTCAAATACCGGTTTTTCGGATAATCGGTTTTCGAATACCGGTTTTTGGATAATCGGACCAAAATCGAAAAGTGGTTCTTTGAATATCAATTAATAGGTTTTTGGTTGATTGCGGTTTATATCTTAAAAAAGAAAAACCGTTCAATTTGTAAAATCGGATATTGGTTGACAGATTATACAGGGTGGTTCATTTAACCTTAGACAGGCAAATAACCAGAAAAGAAGAAAATGTTTCTAGTAAGAATTGTTTGAAATAAAGGGGCAAATTTATTGGTATTATAAAATAAAAACCACAACTTACTATAATAATACACTAAATTAAAATTTAAAAATTCACACTTTTCCTTTCCTGTTTTTTTATTAACCAATAAACCAAGAAAAAACACCGAAAATCGAATACTCATTGTTAATTAAAGGAAAAAATAAATTATGCATGTATATTGGAAATTTTACATCACCTTTGAATCATACATTCTTTTAGAATGAATATTCTATTGATATTGAACCTTGAGATGTTATGATGATATTTCACTTAACACCACAGCTCATGGGCAAATCCGTAATCAACGCAAAAACGATTAATAGAGAATAATAACTTTCCGATTTTCTGTTAACTGTGGTTTAGAAAAGCCTTTTTCCGTTTTGTGAACCGTTTTCGGTTTTCGGTTTCAAAGACCGTTTTCGATTTTCGGTTTTAAATACCGATTTCGGTGTATCGGTTTTGAATACCGTTTTCGGTTTTAAAACTGGTTTTTAATACCGGTTGTTAAATATTCGGTTAACCAGTACTAAAACTGGTTATCTTTTCCTGGTTTTGCCAGCACTAATTTAAACCAATTATTTTACGAATTTTGACATTTAACTAGTGCTTATGGTGACCTAGCTTAAGCTTTTATTAAAATCTTAGTATATTTATTTTATTTTAGTTCTGGTTAGTAATTTTTGAAAAAATATGTACCACAAGCTTTTTGGTAATTTAAGAACTTCTTTTTCGTTCTTTTCGATCAAAAAAATAACCTATTAACAATTGGTACCTCTTTGAAAACATACGAAAAATGCTTTTCGTCGATCATAAAAAAGTTTGGGGAAAATCAAATACTACCCTTAAATTTTGGAAAAATCATATTTAATTATTTTTATAGAGAATACCAGATAATGTTCAATTAAATTAATATAAAATTAATAATAAATTTAATAATAATCCTTATAAAGCTAGCCGGCCCCCATAAAAAGTTTTTAGTTTCTTTTTATTTTCTTGAGAAAAAAGCTTCTGGTCTTGGTTGTTGGGTGCTTGTGCAACAGAAGTAACCAGAACTTTTAGAGGGGCGGGTTGCTCTACTGATAGTAATATTTTAATTTATAATGAATTTTTAATTAATTTTGCATTATTTTAATTGGACATTTTCTGGTTAGCGTCTTAAGCGAGGTAAGAGGAGTTTGTTGACACGGGACTAAAATACTTTAAGATTTGGGGGAAGGAAAGACCTCCGCGGGCAGCAAGTTCCACAATCTAAAAACTCTAGGGATAAAAGAACGAACAAAGTGGGAAGTTCGAGGCCTGTCCAGTTGGACCGTATAGGGATGCATACGCGGGGAACCACGAGTTTCTCTGTTGGGAACCGTGAGTGGAGGAACTATACTGGACAATTCTTCAGAGCAGAAGCCATGGAAGTACCTATATAAAAGCGATTAATCCCCCACAGCCCGACGATGGGCAAGAGAGGGAAGCCTTTCTGTAAGTAAAGGATTATTAATGAGACGAATAGCGCTTCCTTGAATAGAATCAAGAATGCTTAGGGTTGTGGGTGACGCCATGCCCCAGATATGGGAACAATATTCCAAGGGAGGTCGGATTTGGGACACATATAAAGTGTATAAATTAGAAGCAGAAAAATACTTTTTAGCTTAAAAGAGAAATCCAAGCTTTTTGAAGCTGCCGTGGCTATAGATACAATGTGTTTATGCCAGTTAAGGTTACTTTCAAATGTGACGCCCACAAGATTGAAGGTGTCTTTGCTCTGTAAAACTTGGCCTCTCATAAATAGAGGATGAGTATTTGATGACTCTTTTCGCGACAAGGAACATGATTGTGTTTTGGATGCATTAAAATGGACGAGATTTTTGGCGTCCCCAATCCAATATTAAATTAAGATCTTGCGAGAGAGATATCTGCATCGCTTTGCGTTTGTTTTCCAAGTCAGGTTTAGTGATGGGTTTAGGAACCTGAAAACTGGAGTGAAGGGTACTATCGCCGGCGAAACTATGAATGGAATCAGTTGTGGACGAGAGAAGGTCGTTGATGTGAAGAAGAAACAATGTTGGTGCCAGAACTGAGCCCTGAGGGACTCCAGCATTTACTTGGTGAAAGCTTGAAGAATGGCCGTCCACAATAACTGATATACGTCGATCAGATAGATAACTAGAGAGCCAAGTACAGAGTTTAGTTGAAAGACCATAGGAGGGAAGTTTATTTAGAAGTACGGCATGCCAGACCTGGTCAAAAGCTTTGGATATATCAAGAGCAACGATCTGGGACTCACTTAGAAACTCAAGAGACTTATTCCAACAGTGTGATACGAAGGAAAGAAGATCTGCTGTAGATCTATTGTGGCGAAATCCATACTGCCTGTTATGCAAAATTTTGTGTTTTTCTAAGTACTTAAGAATTTGTGAATTAATTAATTTTTCCATTACTTTAAAAAATAAAGTCATTTTAAGTTTTAAAAACACTTATTTGTGTAAATTATATACTTATATCTTAGTTTAAAATAAATAATATTACAGTTAAATTATTATGTTTAAAATTTTAAGCAATAAGATGGGTATTTAATAGTTTATTATTCCATTTTTTAATTTAATACCATTTTTAGGGACATTGTGATGTTGGCAAACAATACTGCTGTTACTCCACCACAAAACAACTTGGTGGTCCCATTCCCAGTCAACCTGTTCACTCAATTGAAAACGGTATCTTAGTAGGGCCAGGCGGACCTGTAGATCCAGCACCAGGAATTACCAATTACCCCAGACCCCCTAAACAACTTGGAGGGGATTATTTCAGACCTGGAGGTTTTCTAGGTTGTCAAGGATATGGTGGATGTAATGGAAGACCTGGAGGGCTTAATGGCATAAGAGATGGTAAAATAATTTTTCTACGACCACTTGTGAAAATAGCAAATAGCACTGCTGGTTTCATGCATAGAAAATGCGTTAAATCACACTAGTGTTGCAAAGTACTTTACAGCACTAGTGTTGAAAAGTACTTTACAACACTCGTGTGATATATTATGATGTCATTCTAAAAACAGCTATTGGTTTTGCAAGTGCCATATTTATTGTAGTGACAGTAAAAAAAACTTTTTACTTACTTTAAACAGTAGAACTCAAATTAACGAAAATCATCTTATAACGTTAAGTTACTACACAGTATAAGCTTTCTTCTAATATTAAAAAGAGTAATAATAAAATTTCTGAAAAAATAAAAACATAAACAAAAATAGACATAACCACAAAAACAACTTTCATTGACTGCTCGCTCAGTGGCACAGTGTTGTCAGGTAAGTAGATCAAATTAAAAATCTCCCTCCTACCTGTGAGCACGCACTTTATAGAGGCAGCCTTGCCGCTTGACCGTGCGACCTAAAGCGCCAGAGAAAAAACTCCTATAGATCAAATTCCCTTCTCTCTGTCTTCGTGTACTCAAACAACTAGTCAAATCTTTTTTTTAATCCCTTAATTAAACCTAAGGCTAATACACACTATATGAATCCACTTTCTTTTATCCATTCATAAATAGAATCAGACCCTTCCGACGTTGCCAAATGCTTTCCATATTTTGCATGGTATAACTGTTTAGTTGTCGTTTTTCCTTACTTTTAGGACTTTAGATTATGCATTTACAATTTTCATATTTTTTATATTTTTTCTTAAAACTATGAGGAAATAATGTAATTTTTACTTAATTTTATATGTGATGTTCAGTTTCATTAACTCGTTTTACCAATTTTACCCCACCCAGCACCCCTTTTCACTCCCCGTTCCCGTAAGTTTGTTTACTGATATTTTTTAAAAACGGAATTTTTTGAATATGCGCCACTTACTTTTTAATTTAGAAGAGTATCTAAAATATGTAATAAGTATCAATAATTTTTAAAAAACCTTGAAATAGCAGAAAACCGTAATAAACTATTACCTAACCAAACCATGCAATTTTTATTAAGTGAGGGCCTTTTTAAATTCCAAAATGATAAAAGTTATATAATGCATCTAGATAGGTGATTTTCGATGTAAAAATATTGTCAAAACAGTTTAATATAGCAGTGAGGAAAAGTACATATCACACTAGTGTTACAAAGTATTTATCACCCTAGTGTTACAAAGTTCTCCATTGTTTTTATTTTTTCTGTAAAGACAAACTTTAATCTCACTCGTGTGAAATTAGTCATTTTCCACACTTGTAATGTAATATACTATTGCTGAAAACTAAAAGTTTAAAAAATACGTTTAAAACCCATAAAATTTCATATTGGACAAAAATGCAGTGAATGGATTGTGTCACCACGAAACCTACAAATCTATTGTTTTGCGAAACCTCCCTAATACAAAATTACCCCGTTTACTCGGCCGCATTTAAAAGGGTTATATTCACTTGCCACCCTAAAAAATCTATTTTTTAGCATATCTTAAGTGCACATATATTTAAGTAATATATTCTCTAAAAACTTGTAACTGACCCGCCAAAAATTTCGGAAATATGCGTTTATTTGAAAAAAAACTTAGTGTATAGGTTTCTTAAAACTTTAAAAACACGTTTTTCTTCAAATTTCTCCAAAACGGCTAAACCGATCGGCTTAAAATTGGCGCACAATGTTCTTAAGCCGCGTCCGCTGACGTGAACATGGACGGGATTCACGTCGTTTGAAGGGCTTGGCGAATGATTTGCCGGTGATTCAAAGCTTGTTGGTTTTTGGCGTCAAAGGAGCATGCAAACAGGTTGTTTAGTTTGGACGGATGTTTGGCGAATTTTTGCAAGTCTGGGCGCGGCTTTAGATACCTACTTTAGTCAGGCAATGTTCAAAGAAATAAGATTTTCACAATAATTTCGATTTTTAAGATCATTTTAAAGTGTAACTTTTCTTGAAAAAATAAAATGTTTTGTCAATAATTAAATTGTTGACTAATCCTTCGATCATTACCTGTATTCATCCATCCTAAAAATATATTTTTTCTGTTTTTGGTATTTAAATGATTTAAACTAGAAGTATCTTCCTCACCGCCAGGCATCTTTTAACGGAGGTCTTCTAGGAGATCAGATACAGAAGCGAGGAAACTTAATATTTTTAAACATTAACCGTGGAAACTTAAAAGACATTAAAATATTTACAATCACATTCTTTCCGCGTATTTTTGTGATCAATAATTCACAAAATAAAGGCGTTTTTTATTTCGGTTACAAGTGGATAGGTATAACCCCTATATATATATATATATATATATATATATATATATATATATATATATATATATATATATATATATATATATATATATATATATATATATATATATATATATATAAGGTCAGGTGGGGCAAGTGCAGTTTTCGGGAAAGAGCAATCAAGCAGCGCCTGCTTAAAACAAACTGAACTATTACTGAAAGCTAACGTTAGATGGCACGGGTGACGCAATTCTTCAACTTAGCCTAACATTTGTATTAACTCGCCTGTCGTTGCTGTAGTCAGTTCCAAATATTCATCAAGACCGGTGTACAGCTTAGGTTATGAGTTGAAACAGCTTTTAATAAAGTGTTAGTTAAATGCAAATTATAAAGGTAAGTACCAATAATACGTATTTTTTCAATGTGAAATTATTAACCCTAATGTATTTTGACATACTATCGATTCGATTAATTATTTTATCTATTTTTTGCTTTGTGATTGCAATTACCCCATCTAAAATGGTATATCGGGAAAGTGTGGTCAATCAGTCTGGGGTAAATGCAATCAGGTGGCTGCACTTTCCCGTGCGTAATTGCTTATTTACTTATCTTTCAGTGTTTGATTTTTTTACCCTTTTTTTTGTTGTAGGCATAATGGTCCGTAATTACAAAAGAAAAAGCCTGAGAGGAACAACCTACACTCAAGAGACTCTTGATGCTGCTGTGGCAAGTGTGCGATCAGGAAATACAGGTGTCAGAAAGGCTTCAAAAATATACAAGATACCCTATAGTACTCTTCAATGCATCATTAATGGCAAAAGGCGCGTGAAAAGCAAAACTGGTGGAAGACCTTGCGCCCTTAATATTGAAGATGAAAAGAAACTTGTTGAATATTTAAAAATTTTAACTCAGTGGGGTTTTGGTTTAACTAGGACCGAATTATTAGACTGCATTGAAAAATTTGTCTCTGACAATAACATCAAGTCTCCTTTTAAAAATAATCGTCCGGGAGAGGACTGGTTTCTCAATTTTAAGAAAAGACATAACCTATCTGTTAAAAAACCACAGTCAATAGAGTACTCCAGAAAAAAAATGACTGACCCTTTTATAATAAATGAGTATTTCAGACTTTTAAAAAATCAACTACAAACATTGGATCTTTTTGATAAACCCAACCAGATATGGAATTTGGACGAAACTTCTATCTGTACAGATCCATCAAAAACCAAAATAGTAGGATCTAAAGGAAAATCATGTTCAAGAACAACTGCAGCGTCGGGTAAAGAAAACATCACCTGTTTAGCGGCAGTAAACGCAGCCGGCGAAAAAGTGCCTCCTTTAATTATATTTAAGGGAAATTATGTTTGGAGTAGCTGGGTCCCAGATACACAAAAGGGAGAATATGAATATCCTCATACGACGTATGCCGCCAGTGAAAATGGATGGATCACTACTGAAATCTTTTACAATTACATAGAAAAAACATTTGTTCCTAGTATGGACACAACGAAATCCCATTTGCTGATTTATGATGGTCACGCAACTCATTTAGGATACAAAGTAATAGAACTTGCAAAGTTAAATAATATTACAATCCTAAAGTTGCCACCACATACAAGCCACTTACTTCAACCGCTCGACCTTGCAGTATTTAAATCCCTTAAGACCAGTTGGGATCAGAAATTGTGTAAATGGCAGAAGATTCATCATGGACTGCGTATACCAAAAAAAGAATTTAGCTCTTTATTAACAAGTGTTTGGAGAGATTTATCACCAGAAATTATAAAAAATGGTTTTCGAAAGGCGGGCATTGTTCCCTATAACAAAGATGTTATTTCTAAAGAAAAATATGACCCATCAGCTTTAAGTAGATATGAAGATCAAGAAACACGAGTCGAAGAAACAGTGCAGGCAGGACAAAATAGTGATTCCCTAAAATCATTTGAACATATTTTGCTAGATACTGTTAAACAACAAAATTCTACTGTCAAGTCTTCCCGAAAAAAATTGCGGGAGGAGCCGAAGTTGTAACATCTAGAGAAGTCTCAACTAAATTAAAGGAGCTTGAAGAGCAAAAGCTTGCTAAAGAAACTAAATTAAAGAAAAGAAAACCTGAAAAAGAAAATAAAAAGCCAAGAAAGCAAAAAAATCTCTAGAAACAAAGATTACGAAAGTGACACGAGTGAGGACACGATGGAACTACAGTATGCCGACTCTGATAAAGACGACGAATCATTTTCAGATTTGGAGGAACTATCTTTTACAAATCGTGTCAAAGAAAATAATTCTTCCCGAGATAGTAAATTTAGTGCAAAAAAGCTGATGGGCTTTGTGAAATATCGCCTATTTCTCTTTTACCAGTCAATACTGAATATAATAATGAGACAGTTATAGAAAGACCACAACCAGCTGCACAGTTATTAAATATCGGAGATTTTATCCTGGTTCAGTTTGTTGACAAAATTAAATTACCATACGTTGGCAGAGTCGTCGAAATATTGGATACAAAAGAAAAACTATATTACTGCTCGTTCCTTAGGAAAAGATGTCACTTAGATGGGACTAGATCATTTGTTTTTCCAGAAATTAAAGATGAGTCAATTGTAACTTTTACAGAAATTAAAAAGGTGCTAGAACTAGAAAATGAAAAAAGAGGTCATTTTTATTTTAAAAATTATTATCAATAGTTTAGAGCTGTTCCTTTTGTCATTTCTTAATAAAAATGTATTTTCAATGTAAGCTTTTTGTCTTATTTATACTGGTACGATAAATGCTTAAAAAAAATAATCACAGTAACATCCATACAAATACAATTTAACGTCGAAAAAAAAATATGAATATAGGCATATTAGGTAGGTATAAAATAACTAATTAAATGCACTTTCCCGATTCAACATCAGTAGTTTATAAATGTGATTTCAAGGCAATGATTGCACTTTCCCAAAGAGGTCGGGAAAGAGCAATCAGTTGTCACATTTTAAAGACTTAACAAAAAAAAAAAATGTATGCTTTTTTAAACATTTTAACTTTGATTTTTATAGATAAAAGACTATATTTATTGGTGGTTATTTCGTTTTTTTCAAAAAAACTATATTTTCCTTAATATTTAATAATATATCTGAACTATTAAAAAATCTGGCCGCACTTACCCCACTTGACCTTATATATATATATATATATATATATATATATATATATATATATTTATTTCGTATTCATTTTAATCTTATTGCATATCCCCAGGTCACATAAAAACACGTGATTTTTATTTTTTTAACAAGACTTTATCTTAGAAATTGGGTAACTGCAACAACAAAATACTAATTGATATCTAAACTACCTTTTAAAGTTTAGAATATATTAGAGAAACCCGTATATTAAATATTTCACAATATTAAAGAACCAACCATCCTACTCTAAAATACCCTGTATGTATTGGATTTTAATATCTTCGAAATAATATTTTAAACCATATACTGGGTTAGAAAAAAGTGCCACTACTCTTAAATATATTTAAATCCGATAAACCCTCCATTTTACTAAATTTGGTATCTAAGGTGTTTGCTTGCTTGCTTGTTTATGGCTTTCATGCTAGTGAATCGCCAGCTCTCTCCCTTCCGATCATATAAGCGATGTCGCTTATAAGTTTTCCAGGACTTTGTCGTTGGAACCTCTGGATAGTCGAGCTTTGTAGCTCCCAGAAATTCCTAGCACATGTCAATAACAAAGCTATGAAATGCATAAATTGCGGCCATCTTCCCAAGAGCTGCTGCTGGTATCGCGCATAACCGGTTTCTTTCAGTACTGACGTCACCCGCAGCGCCCGCCTCCATTCTCCGCCATTGAAGAATACCTCGTGCAGTACGCCCAACAGAAAAACATCAGGTTATAGGAATCTTCACTCACAGTGCCTAGCTCCAGAAAAAAGATGCCTTTTCAATTTAGCAGTGAGTTTCCTATCTTCCTCGGGGCACCAGAACGTCTTCTACATCCTCCATGCACGAATCCACGTGAGAGCCCGGTATAAGCTCCCTTCCAACGTCTTAACACTACCGAGAACGAACGGAAACTGATCTAAGGTGTTTTGTATACACGTTCGGCGGTTGAAAAGTTTCGAATATGATTTTTAGGCAATAGAGACATTTTGCACCTCTTAAAATAACAGACTATTTTTGGCCTCCTTATGGTTATCGTTATTAAACATAACGATTACGGCAGCAGTTTTAGACAGAGATTTTGCAACCCTTTTAAGAAATTTATCGTGCGTCTGCGCTTTCGACCCATAACCTTATTTTTGCCTGTGGTTCGCCGATTTTAAAGTTTGCGAAAATCAGTATTTACTTTTATTCTCCATAAGTTATATGTATATTAATTTTTTAATATATGCAAACAGTTCCCTTGATTTTGTTTTTAAAGTAGATGTAAACAATACAGTATAAGCAAAAAGCAAGTGTGCCAGATTGTAACATGTAAATTAATTACTGATTTAAAACATCCTTAAAAATGCAAGTCCGTTTTAATTTCTTTACACTATTTTATTTTTCTTACTGCTATGAATTTTTCGCTAATTATTCGTTATGTATCAATAATATTTTAATTAATACGGTATTAAAATTTCAACCTTCTTAAATAATCGATATTAAAATTTTACAATTTGGCAACCACGCAGTTTACCAATAACGATAAAGATAACGATAAGCTCTTCGGTATTCATCCGTAATTAAAGGAGTCCGGTATGGTTAATAACGATAACGGATCATGTTTGCGTTACAGCGCAGTCTCAGAATAAAGTTAACCACAACGGAATTGCAAAATAAGCGGGTGCAAAATGTCTCTATTATGTAAGAAAAAGACGGAGTAAGAGCGACAACAGAGTTGGCTCCACCCAGGACGGCTATCGCGTCGTCGTTGCGCTTATCAGTCCGGTCAAACAGTTCGGTTGAAATTCTTCGCATACCAAGTACGTGTTAGCCGATCATGTTTACAATTTATTTTAACCTTTGGTACGAAGGCGGATACAGTAATAGCAGTACGGTAGGCGGCTTCGCTATCGGTGGGCGGTTACCTATGCAGTCGTTCTCTGTCTACTCTCTATCTATTGGTGTCTAATACATTAAAACGCAATCCGTTAGATTCAACTCGCCAAACCTGTATGTAAAATTGAATTGAAATATCGGCACTGTTGCCAGATTTCTCAGTTTTATCGCTACAGTATTTTTTCAATTTTTTAGAATCAAATTTGGTAAGCTTCTAAATTTCCAAATTCTGCCTCTATTAGTGGTCGAAATATGATACACTACACTTGTAGAAAAGTAGGTTAGTTCTGGTTGGTTTTAGAAAATGTAGTTTAGCGCCTAAATATCTTTAAAACCGTTTTAGATGTGTTTTTAAGGCGTATTTGATCATGTAATATCAGCATTGTTACCAAATCTTTTTGAAATTGCGGTGTTGTCATATCTTAGTAACTGATTACGTAGAGCGCAAATTTGAAAAATCTGACAAAAATAACGATATCTAACCTTATTCTTTTAATTTTGAAAACTTAATAAATAAACTTGGCTTATATAATACCTAATTTATTGCAATGAATAAATGGAGCACTTCATTTTTAAAACCCCCCAAAAAAAAGATACGTGTAGCAAAAGTGGAAAATCGGCAACAGAAGCCGATATTACTATAAAATTATTTATGCCCGACACCTTCAGATACAAAATTGGGTAAATGCAGCTTCTTTAGCGTGTTCGAGTAAATATTTAAAGAGTTGCAAGTGACTTTTTCAACCCGTATGTAGATAGTAATCCATTCAGGGCTGACTGGTGCTGGCGCTTAAGCGCCATAAAAATAATAGAGGGAGTAATGAGCGCTAGACAGGCTTAAAGTTTGGTTGAGTGGCGATTTTGGTGACTAAATAGGCGTAAATAGACGTGAAAAGGACTCTTTTGTTTTTTTGGAGAATAGGCGCCTCAGGAACTTTAGCCTAGGGCGCCTCAAACAGTTATACTATACGGTCCTGCAGGCAGCTTATTGATAAATGTCTACTCTTAGGTACATTTATTGTCTGTTATGTAACAATCTTTTTTTTAAAACTTTATAGCGACATCTAGTTTAAGTAATCCCGAAAAGACCTGTTGGCTATCAATATTCTGCTAGTTAAATGGAATGATTGAGCGTGATTAGGGTTTGCGGTTAGTAACACCAGATGGTGCGAACATGTCTTTAGTAATAGGGGTTTCATTTGAAATTCTTTTCCCAAACTTTTAAAGTGATCCCATTAAATATACCTATAAGAAAAACACATATTTGTTTCTTGCGCTTGACCTTTTAAAACCAAATAATGTAGCCTTGGTAAAAAAGTAACCTTGTTTTTCTTAATCCCAAAGTATTACAGCATACAGCGTTACTTCTGACTTTATTTGTTTTATGTATCTTATTGCAGCACATATAAAAATTCAAGACAATTAACAAGCGCAAAATATATATATATAGGTTAGAGTTAGTAGGTTGCAGTCAGTGCTAGTTATGGGCCGTTAAGTAAAAAGTAACTAACACTGACTGCAACCTACTAACTCCTAGTCCTCTTTGGATTAAAATTCCTCTTTTCTAACTAGTTTCAGTCACGAAATTACTCCTCCTTTTCTATATATATATATATATATATATATATATATATAGAAAAGGAGGGGTAGTTTCGTGACTGAAACTAGTTAGAAAAGAGGAATTTTAACCAAAGAGGTTAGAGTTAGAGGTTGCAGTCAGTGTTAGTTACTTTTACTTAACGGCCCTTAACTAACACTGACTGCAACCTACTAACTCTAACCTATATATATATATTTTGCGCTTGTTATTATTTTTTTAAATTTTTATATGTGCTGCAATAAAATACATAAAACAAATAAATCAAAGTAGCTTATGATGTAATACTTTGGGATTAAAGAAAAACAAAATTACTTTTTACCAAAGATACATTATTTGGTTTTAAAAAGGTCAAAACCCAAGAAACAAATATGTGTTTTTCTTATAGGTATATTTAATGGGATCACTTTAAAGTTTGGGAAAAAGAATTTCAAATGAAACCCCTATACTTTAAAAGACATGTTCGCCATCTAGTGTTACTAACCGCAAACTTAATACGCTCAATATTCCATTTAACTAGCAGAATATTGATAGCCAATAGGTCTTTCGGGATTACTAAACTAGATGTCGCATAAAGTTTTAAAAAAGATTGTTACATAACAGACAATAAAGTATACCTAAGAGTAGACATTTTTAATAAATACTTGCAGGACCGTATAGTATATAACTGTTTGAGGCGCCCTAGGCTAAAGTTCCCGAGGCGCCTATTTTCCAAAAAACAAAAAGTCCTTTTCACGTCTATTTACGCCTATTTAGTCACTAAAAATCGCCACTCAACCAAACTTTTTAAAAACTCTGTCTAGCGCCTATTACTCCCCTATTATTTTTATGGCGCTCTAGGCTGTAGCCTAGTCAGCCTAATGGATAATACGGCCCTGAATACTTGAAAGAATTACCACTTACATACTGGGTTAGTAAAAAGTATCGCAACTCTTAAATATTTTTTAAACCGCTAAAGCTGCATTTACCCAATTTTGTATCTGGAAGGTGTCGGGCATAAATAATTTTATAGTAATATCGGCTTCGTTGCCGATTTTCCACTTTTTTGCTACACGTATCTTTTTTTTTTTTGGGGGTTTTTAAAAATGAAGTGCTCCATTTATTTTCATTGCAATAAATTAGGTATTATATAAGCCAAGTTTATTTATTAAGTTTTCAAAATTAAAAGAATAAGGTTAGATATCGTTATTTTTGTCAGATTTTTCAAATTTGCGCTCTACGTAATCAGTTACTAAGATATGACAACACCGCAATTTCAAAAAATTTGGTAACAATGCTGATATTACTGATCAAATACGCCTTAAAAACACATCTAAAACGGTTTTAAAGATATTTAGGCGCTAAACTACATTTTTCTAAAACCAACCAGAACTAACCTACTTTTTTCTACAAGTGTAGTGTATCATATTTCGACCACTAATAGAGGCAGAATTTTGGAAATTTAGAAGCTTACCAAATTTGATTCTAAAAAATTGAAAAATACGTGTAGCACAAAACTGAGAAATCTGGCAACAGTGCCGATATTTCAATTCAATTTTACATACAGGTTTGGCGAGTTGAATCTAACGGATTGCGTTTTAATGTATTAGACACTAATAGATAGAGAGTAGACAGAGAACGACTGCATAGGTAACCGCCCACCGATAGCGAAGCCGATTCCCCGTACTGCTATTACTGTATCCGCCTTCGTACCAAAGGTTAAAATAAATTGTAAACATGATCGGCTAACACGTACTTGGTATGCGAAGAATTTCAACCGAACTTTGACCGGACTGATAAGCGCAACGACGACGCGATAGCCGCCCTGGGTGGAGCCAACTTTGTTGTCGCTCTACTCCGTCTTTTTCTTACACAATAGAGACATTTTGCACCCCTTATTTTGCAATTCCGTTGTGGTTAACTTTATTCTGAGACTGCGCTGTAACGCAAACATGATCCGTTATCGTTATTAACCATACCGGACTCCTTTAATTACGGATGAATACCGAAGAGCTTATCGTTATCTTTATCGTTATTGGTAAACTGCGTGGTTGCCAAATTGTAAAATTTTTAATATCGATTATTTAAGAAGGTTGAAATTTTAATACCGTATTAATTAAAATATTATTGATACATAATATATATATATATATATATATATATATATATATATATATATATATATATATATATATATATTATATATATATATAAATATATATATATATATATATATATATATATATATATATATATATATATATATATATATATTAAGTTATATATATAACTTTTTATTTTTCTTAAACCATTTTTCAATATTTTCAATAACTGAGATTAATTTATTCTTGGGTATAGGTTTATATAAACCTATACCCAAGAGTCTCCAGAAGAAAATGGAATACCCCGGGCCCGACCAAGACGACAACACGTGTTTCGTCTTCGAACGATTGAACCATCAAGGCGTCGACGATCTGAAGCGGCTGTGACAAGTCCGAACAAAGACGAAACACGTGTCGCCGTTTTGGTCGGGCCCGGGGCATTCTATTTTCTTTTGGAGACTCCGTAATTTTTAAACAATCAACCATGGTAGCCGAAATCTTGCAGGTTATTTATTTTTTTACCGTCATTAAGGAGCCATATGCCCAAAGAACTTTACCTTTTATTGATGTATTTATATCAAGGCTCAAGAACCATTCATTTATATATATATATATATATATATATATATATATATATATATATATATATATATATATATATATATATATATATATATATATATATATATATATATAAATATATATATATATATATACAGGTGTGGAAAATCTTTATTCGCCCTTTGCAATTGCCCAAGTGGAATAGAGAGCGCTAACAGTATTACTGAATCACATAAGTTCGACTGAAACAGACGATGCGATGAGAATGCGATAAGAATGCAATGTTGTCTAATGCACAAATTTTTCCCCGTTCTCTTTGCTTATATCCAAACGTACTCCCCTATCAGGACACCGGCGCACTATGGGATAGAAATTTAAATTTTTTGGCCAAAATTCTTACTAATCTAACTTAAAATGAGGTGCTCTTTACTGAAAAAATATTAAAAAAAAATAGAATGCCTTATTACATTTACATCCCCCTTAACATCATTATTTTTTATTGTACAAAATAAACCAACAGTGATCAAATGATTTTTATCTCATATGATATACAGGGTACGACAATAGGTATGATATTTTTTAAATGGACACTATTTATATTATATTACTACCAAAAGATCTATTAAAAAGCTTTAAAAAAGTACCACATTTGATATGTCTATCTCAATTAGTTTTGGAAATATGACCATCCAAATGTAAAGAATAATTTTTAATTATTCTTAGAAGCGTATTAAAGTTACATCTTCCCAACTTTCTTTATTTTTTAACATATAAAATACATAAAAACACTGTTTTGTTGTGAAGATTTTGTAAAATCCGTATCTTTCATCAGAATGCTTTTATCTTTTTAGATATACAGTGTAGAACAAAAAATGTTAATTTTAAAATAAAAAACCTTGCAAATTATAAGAAAAATGTATCTGTCCTTAAACTCAGAAGTAGCAAAACGCCAGGTAATTGTTAGTTCTGGTTACTCAGAAGTAGCAATACCATTGATACCATTTTTTTTTAATTGACATTGACCTCCTTCAAATAAAAGTGCAAATCTCCCAAATATTTCTTCTGCTGAATTACCAGCATAGTACCACTTGATAATTTGAACTCTTTGTTCAACGATATAAACCAACATTTAAAAAGAAATGACAGCAGTTTGCAACACTCCAATCAGCTTGAAAATGAACTCTCTTCGTTCAAATGCTTCCGGCCGCGCGGGTGAGCCGGTATGGTTTCCATCCCATACTACTGCAGGAAAGGGTGGGGGTGCGAGCAAGGCGTATACATACATATGGCATCATTGCATTTGAAAATAGGGAAATATCTAATTTTCTGTTACTCTCTTTCTTAAGGCAAGATCTCTTTCTCTTTTTCCACTTGTTAATCCCAATGGTTCGATAACGATTTTCCAGACCTGTATATATATATATTGTGACGTTAAACAATTTTGAAATACTACTTGACGTCACTTGGGGCAAATGTACCATATGGAACTATCTTCTTGGGACCATGAGACCGGTGGACCATCACAACTAACTTTGCATTAAAAACCAACTTAACTTATTGAACTAATTAAATTTAGTACGGGCATATCCCTAGGGATAGCCCGTACGGGGCTTAACTCAAACTTTAACTTTTACTTGACTTTACTAACTCTTTCTTATCTAATAAACAATCAATCAATCCGTCTTAAAATTTTGTTCTCTTTAAATATTAAATTTTTCAGTATTTGTTTTGCATTTCTAGGCAACTCAACTTGTTTAATGTTTTTGTTTTATTATTATAAGAGTAACCTAGAAAATTGTTTGATTTCTACTTTTTAAACCTTGACACTTCACGTATTGTTTTATGTACCAAATTTCCCAATGTTAAGTAACCCAATTATATTTAAATTTCCCAAAAATGTATATTTTTAAAATTCCCAAAATGTATACTTTTTTTATACTAGGTGTTCACATATGCCCCTTCCCTGAAAGCGTTGGACCCACAACGCTATTAGAAATGAGCCAAATTTACTTTAAACCCTTTAAAAAAATTAGCAATATTACCGAAAATCGATAGTTCCATATAGCTTACAAATATTTAAAACCTAACATTATGTTACTTATTATAAAAATTATATTTATCGTAAATAATCTTAACGTTTTATTAAATTTTTTGTTTTTTCCAATTAATTTTTTTTTCAAAAAATGCACGAAAAAATGTAAAAATAGTTTTTTTTCTAAAAAATAATTCATTTAGGTTATATTTAACATTATGACTCTTTTTTTTGAAATTTTAAAAAATTCTTCCGAATAAATTATCTAAAATAATTATTTAAAAAGTTCTAGAGATGTTTTTGCTGAAATAATTAGTTCAAATAAGATTTTAGCTTAATTGTTAAAAACCTTTTTTAAGCTTTTCTTTAAGTAGGTACTTTAAATAAATATAGTTTTAACGGTAAGATTATTTTTTAGACAAAAATGACCTAATTATTGTTACTCATAAATTGTATTTTTTTTTATTAATCTTTAAGTTTACTAGATATTTACGTACTACACAAACAGCTAAATAAGCAAAAAAGTTTGTGTTATTTAAAATTGACCCGTTCTGTAACAATAAAAGTGAACTTGGCCTTGTCTCGTCAGCAAAACGTTGAACCATTAAAAAGTAATTCAATGATTTATTTAATATACCAGTGGGAAAGAAAATAATTACCTATGTTTTACATGTACTATTAATTAGGTGACTTTTTTTCTATTTTATCTTTTGCTCTTTTTTAAATTTATTGGATAGTTTAAAAACAAAAAAAAAAATATCTCTTTCATAAAAAGAAAATCAATTTTTTTCTTTAATATTTATACTTAAAAATTAACCTAATATTCCACATTCTTCTTATACTAGCCTTTTTTAAAAAATTGCGTCCACCTTGCCTGCCTGTCCATGTCCTTGATGGTGCGTTCCATTGGCCATTTGTCCCGTACTTCTCCACGTACCATTGTCTGCCTTTCATTCCCATTTTCTTCTTCCACATCAGGTTACTGCAACTTCATGCCAATTTCCCCATATCCTGAGCTTTCTCAGGGCCGCTTAACTGTCTTGTACCCCACAATTCAAGACCATACTTCAGAGCTCTTCCCCATACTAGAGCTGCGGCTTCCAGTGCTAATGCAGCCTCATGCTGCTTCTGAACTCCGTCTTCACGACGTATCATAGAACTTCGACACAAATAAATATATTTCCATATTCTTCTTTATCACTTCTGGCTAACACCATTTAGCCATATTTGAAAACTGAAGATATACCTTATCTTCCTTTTCTTGTAGCTACGCTGCTACCTCCTTGCAGCTACGCTACGCAACATATTTTTTCCCCATCTTCGTCCTTTCACACACATTTCTTCTCCGGGGAACAGGACGCCTTTACCATATATATGGTATTTTCTTCCACAAATAAACTGAGGGGTAGGAAGGGCGTACCATAAGCGACTTTTCCTATCGCTTCACAAAGGGCACTGGAACTAGGGCGGGCACAGCTTACCATAACCGACGTTTCACAAAGGTCACTGGGAACGGGGGCGCCTCCACCATATGTGACGTTGTAAATTTTGGAATTACATATGGGTCACTTTACGTCACTGGGCAAATGTACCATATGGAACTATCTTCTTGGGACCATGAGACCGGTGGACCATCACAACTAACTTTGCATTAAAAACCAACTTAACTTATTGAACTAATTAAATTTAGTACGGGCATATCCCTAGGGATAGCCCGTACGGGGCTTAACTCAAACTTTAACTTTTTACTTGACTTTACTAACTCTTTCTTATCTAATAAACAATCAATCCCTGTCTTAAAATTTTGTTCTCTTTAAATATTAAATTTTTCAGTATTTGTTTTGCATTTCTAGGCAACTCAACTTGTTTAATGTTTTTGTTTTATTATTATAAGAGTAACCTAGAAAATTGTTTGATTTCTACTTTTTAAACCTTGACACTTCACGTATTGTTTTATGTACCAAATTTCCCAATGTTAAGTAACCCAATTATATTTAAATTTCCCAAAAATGTATATTTTTAAAATTCCCAAAATGTATACTTTTTTTTATACTAGGTGTTCACAATATATATATATATATATATATATATATATATATATATATATATATATATATATATATATATATATATATATCTATATATAAATAACATAAATGCTGTATTTAATAGCAGCACAACAAATTGCAACCCTTAATGATTTTTTTATTTTATGTTATTACCAAAAAGGTTTATTTTTAAAGAATGGTGATTTTTTAGGTCCCAATGAATATTCACCAGCAAATGGAGTTTTGGTAGGGCCAGGTGGACCATACGATAACTATAATTCAGAATACGGGTTAGGAAGATCAGCAAAAATTACTCAAGCAGATAAAAATCTAAATAATAACTATTCCTAATAAATATGGTAAATTTAAGGTTAATTTATTATTGGTTACCATTTTTGTAGTTGCCTTATTTCATGTTTGTTTTGTTAAAATACAGGGTGGTTCTTAACCTATATTCATAAACTTAGAAAATTGTTGCTAAAGACAAACAATAACTGATTATAAAAAGATAGTAGGTAAAATATTTCTAGTTAGTAAGGTAATAAATTATTTTAAAATAAATTTAATAACGCCAATTCACTGACCAACATTCTAAAACTTTTTTGCCTCCCTGGAATGATTGTGGCTGGATTTTATATATTTTGGCCTGCTGAGTCCAGATCTGGCTTCAGATTTTCGATATCAGCCTTCAATAATGAGGGAGAGACACATGTTTTGATATTAAGCAAAATTCAATAAAAACTCACTTTAATACTGATTTATTAATTTAAAAAATAAAAATGTATGATACATTTTAGTAAGAGTTAATTTATGTTCAGTATAAACATTTTCAAGTGTTATTTTATTTTAAAATTCATTTCCTTGAACTCTTCCTTTTATAAGAAAGACTGGATGTGTCTCGTATTAGGGTCCAGCAATAGTCGGCTAACATATTCGGGCTCCACTTTCCAGTATATCTTTTCTCTATCGATGCGATGTCTTGGTGAAATCGTTCCCCATGCTCGTCCGATATAGCTTCTAGATTTTCAGGAAAAAAGTCCAAATGGGAATGGAGAAGGTGAAGTTTTAGGGACATGTTGCATTTTAAAATATGATAGGCCATGAGCAGTTCTTCTACGAGTTCACGATAATTTTCTGACTTGGTGTTTCCAAGAAAATGTTTGCAAACACTTTCAAATGCATTCCATGCCCGTCTTTCATGGTCACTTAAAATGTCCGTGAAGTTGGCATCTTTAAAGAGTTGCCTAATTTGGGGACCAACAAAATTCCTTCTTTAATTTTGGCTTCACTTATACGTGGAAATTTCTCTTTAAATAGTTGAAAGCATTTCCGTTTTTATCCAGTGCTTTTACAAAATTTTTGATCAATCCTAACTTTATGTAAAGTGGAGGTAAATATATTTTTTCTTTCTGAACTAACGGTTCTCGGGTCAAATTTTTAACTCCAACTTCTATTTTTTCACGTGGAGGCCAAACCTTTATTTTATAATGTTTGTCTCTTGCACGGCTGTCCCACTCACACAAAAGCAGCAGTATTTTGTGTATCCTGATTGCAGTCCTGTCAATAACGCTACCACTTTCAAATCTGCACATATGTTCCATTTGTGATCTTCGTACTTTATACATCTGAGTAACATCTTTCAGATTGTCATATGTTTCTTTCATATTTACCGAATGAGCTATAGGAACTGATGGATGTTCATTTCCATTATAAAGTAAAATAGCTTTTAGACTTGTTTTAGACGAATCTATGAATAGTCTCCATTTATCGGCGTATATGGTAAGTTCAGTTCCGACCATTAGGCCAGGAATATCATGGCAAAATATTAAATCACCGTCCGCTGCAAAAAAATTTGTGAGAGTAGATTCCCTTTTTCTGTAGATGGACACCTTAACTTCTTTTTCAAGAGGTTCCACTGCTGCAGGCAATGAGGTGTATCGGGCAAATCAATGGAACTAGGGATGTAGCTTGGTCCGGCTTCTAGCGAAGTACTTCGAGAGTCTGATTCCGAAACAAGCGTGTAACTCTCAGGTGGTTAGGGAATGGGTAATGAATTGTCATGGGGTACTGGTCGCATTGTAGACGGAACATTGGGATACTGAATGGTACGCTTAGTTTTGCTAGTAATTCCTTTGATATTCGTCATGCAAAAATAACAATCATCTACGTGATTACGAGGTTCCCTCCAAACCATTGGAACTGCGAATGGCATAGATTTATGCGTACCTTTTAGCCATCCCGTCAATGTTCTCGAACACGAACTGCAACACACTTTTGGGGCCCAGAACTTATCTTGATCGCCAACTTTACATCTAAAGTACAGTTCATAAGCCTTTTTACTAGTGAAGATATCGGTTTTTGGTACGCCTTCGCGGTAACTTCGCCACAAATATAACAGAATTTATCAGCTTTATTAACACAAATTCGCGTCGACATTTTTCTTACACGTAGATCTAATCGAAAAATCAACAGATGTTTACTAAATGATTATAAAATAACGACTAAAGGGATATTTCAAGCATAGATCCAACTGCCTGTCCATAATAATGGGTCGCCCATTTATTACCCCTCTACTAGACCCTTCCGAGAAATCTGAGGCTAATAAAAACATTTGAGGGTTAGTTGTATATTAGTATAAGTCCAAATATTACAAATCACACGAATTTTTTATAGGGAGGATTTTTCTGTTAGACAGTGAATTTAGTATAGTTTTTACACAACTTTAAAGATTCATCGGCTATTTTTTTTGTTTCTTATAAAAAAATACAATAAACAGGTCGGGATAATAAATTTAGTATTTCCAATAGTACACTGTACTATCCAGTTGTAATTTATTTTTAAAAGATAAGAATAACTATTAGAGCTAAAAGTATTATTTTAAAACAAAAAATAGGGTTGTACTATTTTATTAATAATCATTATTTGTCCGTAGAAGTTTTGTTGTATGATTTTAAATAATTTTTTACCCAACTAAATGCATTTTATTAACTATTTGTTTTAATTTTCAGTCATATTTTGTCCTGAGTATTAATTTCCGAAGTTTATGCGTATAGGTTAAAAATTACCAAGTATAAAAAATACTAGTTTTCCCATAATATTCAATTACCCAGTTCTATTTAAATATTTAATGCTTGAAAAAAAAATAATGAAAGAAGTTACAAACATATATTTTTTTACTTTGACACACTGCAACTTTTTTATTATCAACTTTTAAACATATGAATGGTTTGTCCGATAAAATCTTAATATTTTGAGCCTAATAGAGTAAGAGCCCGTGAGTAGAGCTGGAGACCTTCGTCATTTTGTAAAAGCTGACACTTTGTCAATGCATGCTCTCAATATAGGTATAAGTAATGGTAGATTGTGAAGTTTGACTCATAGTGGCTTTGGCAGGTACGAGGTACCAAAGGTTAATTAATTGAAACAAAAACTTCGTTATATTGTACAATCTGAATTTTATATATGTTACTTGTGTAACTATTAGAAGATATTTTCCCAATCGGCAGACAGTTTTGACAGTTCCCCCTTGGCAGACAAACATTTTGGAGTGACTCAATGATACGACCATGTACAATATTTTTGTTATTTAACAAGATATGACAAAAAGTCTTGTATAGGAGATGTAGATTTTTTAAATAGGCATGAACTTAAAATATTTTGATGTGTACAGAGTGTTCCAAAAACATTTTTTTAAATTAACCTTAAAGCAATAACTTTTTTTTGGACACACTGTATACATCAAAATATTTTTAGGAAATTCTCATTCGAAAACCCTACAAATCTCATATAACACTTTATGTTATGTCTTGTCAAATAACAGAAATATTGGTCTTTATCGGACTATTGGACCATCCCAAAATATTTGTCTGTCAATGGATTGGAAGTGTCAAAACTGTCTGGCGACTAAGGAAATATCTTCTAATAGGTACCCAAGTAACATAATGTAAAATTTAGCTTCTACAAATTGACAAAACCTAAGTTTTAATTTATTAACCTTTGGTACCTGGTACCTTCCAAAGCCACTATGAGTCAAACTTCATAGTCTACCATCGCTTCAACCTATGTTGGGAGCATGTGCTGACAAACTTTCAGCTTTTACAAAATGACGAAGGTCTGCCGCTCACGGACTTTTGGACAATAAGGAATCTGTGACTTCCCAGTGTAGCATGAATAAGAAGGCACCCTGTATATCTAGTTAATAATTTTTAGGTTCTTTTTTATTGTATTTTTATTTAAGCAATATTATCCTGTTTAATTTAAATCAGTAAAATCTGAATAATTTAATTTGATATTTTATAACGAGGTTTATTTTATTACAGATTCTCTACAACTTTTCTATGTCTTTATCATGTGACAATTATATTTTATTTAATTTTTTATTATTATTTAGTAATTAGTATAGATACCCCAATCAGCAGTTTGACGTCTTATTGACGTCTCTTATTGGTCATTTTTGGTCACATTTGGTCAGCAAAGACGTCATTAGATGGCATGACATAAATTGACCTTCCTACGTCACAGACAAAAGACGTCCCGTTAATAACGTCATAATGCCATCTTTAAGATGACGAAAAATTGACGCATATACTTTTTTTAAAGCTAAAATGATACGACATTTTATTTGAAAATTGAAATAGAAAACAACTTCTAATTCCCCACTGCTTGCAATTTCCTTGCACTGCAAGGTTGCATCTCTCGGGACACTGTCCAACCTAAAGATGCAGATTTTTACATTAGCCGAAGATATTTCTTTCAAAGCTAATTGAAATCACCAACCGCAGACCGGTCTCGAACTATTTTAGTCTCATCGGTACGGTGTAGGCGATAAAAAGCGAAGATATTGAATAAACGTAGTAGTTTATTGTCCATTACGCCATCTGTCGGTAGAGTTTTTCCTATTTCAATTTTGTAAAATTATTAGTCTCATTTTTCTGTCATATGGTATTTCAGTTGGATTTTCACACGGATTTTCTAAACATGATTTTTATGAGCCAGTATGACGAAAAATGAGGTCAAAAAGAAGTCAGTTCAACGACGTCAAAAACACGTCATTAAAATGACGTCTTAATTTTGGTCTGATGACGTCCTATAACCAAAAATGACTTGGTAATGACGTCAGCTTGCTGCTTGGGACGTTACCATTTTAAAATTATTTTATTCAAAGACTGTTTTAGTATTTTAAGAATAATTCTTACTAGAAATAGGTTTAATTTTTAAATTGTTAAGAATTGTACTACTATTATTATTGTAACAGTACAATAAACTTAATAAACATAAAATTAATGCCTTTTAACTTATTTTTTTATATATTTTTTTATACTAAAATTGCTTATTATTAAAAAATCATGCTTTGCGAACTATAAATAGATTATTTTAAATTGGTTAAAAATGTTTTTAAATTGCGGTAAACAATTTCGGGCTTGTTTCTAAGCCTCTTTTATAAAAAAGTTTATTTAAACATAGGTTTGAAAATGCACTTTTCCAAGATACAGGGTTTAAAACTTTAAATAATTTTATCATTAAAAAAATATTGTCATTTCATAGTAAAAAGCGTAGGGTGCATTTTACTATTTTTTCATAACTTTTCCATCATAGATATTGGCAAATATAATAATTATAACATTTAATATATTAAACACCCCACGCTTTTTACTATGAAATGACAATATTTTTTTTAATGAAAAATTATTTTCTAATTTTTAGTTCGGTTGCATATAAAAGCGTGTTTTTTTAGTTTTTTTAAACTATTAATTATTTTTCATTTTTTAGTTTTTGCTACTCTTGACAAAATGGCGAAAAAATTTTTAGTGAACAAGAGTAGCAAAGTTTGTAATGTTTCCAACAGATTGCAACCCACTAAAAAATTTCTTCTCCATTTAGTAGCAAGTTTGAAATGTTGCCAACAGATGGCAACCCAGTCAAAGTTTGGAATGTTGCCAACAGATGGCAACCCACTAAAAATTTCTTCTCCATTGAGTGGCAAAGTTTGAAATATTGCCAACAGATGGCAACCCAGGTGTTGTTTTTATAATATAATGGAATTTTTTTTTCCTGGCGATTAAAAACAAGATAACGGGATACTTTTTGCAGATTATTGCATTGTCATGGGTCATTAATAAGTGTGCAAAGTTTCAAAGAAATCGAATAGCTGGAAGTTGGTTAAAATTAGGCTCAAAGATTCCGTTACATAGATAGCCAGATGGATAGTTACAACCCAAGTTAATAAAAGCGTGTTAAAAACAGTCGGTTTTTTATTAATATGTTAAATATTTCTAATCCGATTTAAATTAAATTTGAAAAATTTATTAACAACAATAAGAGGCTTATTTAGCCTTAAATTAATTAAATTTATTAAGTCCATCAGCACCGCCACAGGTTGGGTGGCACATGAACAAGTATTTTTGACAAAAATAATGTACGCCACTGATTTTTTTGCAATTTCTCTATTTTCTTTAGGCTAAGCAAACCAAAATACAGCTTTTTTCACAATTTTTCGCTCGGATAGTTCCGAAGAAAAAAAACAAGAATCTGCTAAACTGCATATGCCTGAACCGCATACAAGAAACATTATGGAAGTTTTTTTCTTTACAAAAATTAGGTGATTTTTTTATTAGCCATTATACTGAGTTACAACGAATTTATTAGGCAAGCCCTAATTCCTAAAGTATAGGACTTTACGAAAATAAAACTAGTTATCGGTAAAAAATATGAAAAGGGAGAGTTTTCGCATAATTTTCACTTTTAGTTACTTCCGGTTTAATTGCTGCAGTTTTTTTAAATATTTAAAACACCGTAGTTCAAAAATTAAGACGTTTAGGACATATGTTTATATAAAGTTTTTCTCCTATTTTCTGTTGTAGAATCGCCCTGTAAAGTTTGTCGGTTGAGTTACTAGACACCCTGTATGTATGTAGGTAATTTGATTGAAATTGATGAAAACTTTGATGTCTATTGGTGCCTAAACAGTGAGGTTTATCGACTTTAATAAAGAGTACCTTATTTTTTAAGTTTTGATTGTCTATAAAATGGCGCCCTCAGCTTTGCGATATCTGTCAAAATAAAAAGTTATGATGTAAATAAATTTTAAGTTTTAGGTAAAGTGCCCTCTGGCGGTATGTAAAAAGTACTTTTGTGTTAAAATTTTGGAATCTGCAAAGCTCGATTTGTGTGCCAAATATCAACTGGATTGGTTAAAAAATAAATGCAATATGGCGAAAAAACCAAAATAAAAATTGAACTTTGACGGCTTATAACTTGAAGACGAATAACATTTTGAAAAAAATTATATGTAGCTCTACCCTTATTTTGTCAAGTAGAATCACCCCCTTAAGTTTAGTGATCGATTTTTAAATCACACTGTATAACCAAAGGACTAACCGGAACTACCTAGAACTACCACACTTTACCTATAGTTGTGATAACCACAATAGAATAAAACAAGGCCCCAGCCATTGTCCACTGCACCTTACTTGGATCTTCTTCACCGTCCCACCCATCTTTGGCCATTGCCTTTAGAAGAGAATTTTCGAAATCTTTAAGGTACTTTTCAGCAACGGGAACAAAGTGTTCTTCTTTTAATGCATCCATTTCTTGGGTGAAGTTCCACAGATGAAGAGTTGTGTTGTCTCGAATGCGCAAAATTGTTTTTTTCACCTTAAAGAAAATTTAATAAATTTGTAAAAGTACGTCATATTATCAGACCACATCGACCCTATACTTTGGGCACTATAAATGGAGGAAAAACACCTGAACAAAATATGAATTTCATTGGTTTAAAAGTCAGTAACCCTAGTTACCACAACGAAAAATGTATTTCATTGGTTTAATAAGAAAGTAACCGGAGTACTTACTAGGTATTTATTATCAATATAAAGTGCCCAAAGTATAGAAACGCCACTGGTAAAATATCATTAATGGTAATAAAAAAACATTGTTTTTTTTTAAATGTTTGGACAAACCATGAAGGCTTAAAGCCTAAATACTAACGTACCGTGGATGTCTTAAGCGAGGTAAGAGGGAGTTTGTTGACACGGGACTTAAATACTTGAAGATTTGGGGGGTAGGAAAACCTCCGCGGGCAACAGGTTCAACATTCTAGAAACTCTAAGGATAAAAGAACGAACAAAGTGGGAAGTTCGGGGCCTGTCCAGTTGGACGTTATAGGGATGCATACACGCGGAACCACGAGTTTCTCTGTTGGGAACCGTGAGTGGAGAAACTATGCTGGACAATTCTTTAGAGCAGAAGCCATGAAAGTACCTATAAAAAAGCTATAAATCCCCCATAGCCCGACGATGGGCAAGAGAGGGAAGTCTTTCTGTAAGTGAAGGATCATTAATGAGACGAATAGCTCTTCTTTGAATAAAATCAAGAATGCTTAGGGTTGTGGGGGACGTCATGCCCCAGATATAAGAACAATATTGCAAGGGAGGTCGGGATTTGGGACACATATAAAGTGTATAAATTAGAAGGGAAAAAATACTTTATGGCTCGAAAGAGAAATCCAAGCATTTTTGAAGCTGCCGTGGCTATAGATACAATGTGTTTATGCCAGTTAAGGTTACTTCCAAATGTGACGCCCACAAGATTGAAGGTGTCTTTGCTCTGTAAAACTTGGCCGCTCATAAATAGAGGATAAGTGTTTGAAGACTCTTTTCGCGACAAGGAACATGATTGTGTTTTGGATGCATTAAAATGGACGAGATTGTAGGCGCCCCAATCCAATATTAAATTAAAATCTTGCGAAAGAGATATCTGTATCGCTCCGCGTTTATTTTCCAAGGTTTAGTGATGGATTTAGGAACCTGAAAACTGGAGTGAAGGGTACTATCGTCAGCGAAACTATGAATGGAATTAGTTGTGGACGAGAGAAGGTCGTTGGTGTGAAGAAGAAACAATGATGGTGCCAGAACTGAACCCTGAGGGACTCCAGCATTTACTTGGTAAAAGCCTAAAGAATGGCCGTCCACAATAACTGATATACGTCGATCAGATAGATAACTAGAGAGCCAAGAACAGAGTTTAGTTAAAAGACCATAGGAGGGTTATTAAGAAGTGCGGCATGCCAGACCTGGTCAAAAGCTTTGGACATATTAAGAGCAACGATCTGGGACTCACCTAGAAACTCAAGAGACGTTGTGAACGTTAAAGTCCTTAATTTTAATATTAAAAGGACTATCACCGCGACTAACATTTTTAAGAGCAATCTGTTTTTATGCAAAACTTGAAACTTGTAAATTTATACTGACATTTTTAAAGAAAATTAAATTCCCTACTTAAAATATTATTTCGTAAATTGTCCATCATGATATAAGCCGTTTTCATGTAATTGGGGTTCGAACGTTTAAACTATTTTTTAAATTTTGTTTTTTGAGTTTGGATTTTTGTTACCCCTACAAATATCAATAATAAACTCAATACATATTTTCAAAGGAAATTTGATATACTACAAAAAAAACAAGTCTCCTAACATTTTTTAATAAATTCACTTCTTCAAAGGGTATTCGATGTTGAAGTTGAATCCAAAAGATCAAAACTTCTGAAGGAGTGAATTTTTAAAAAATGTGAAGATACCGTCTTTGTAGCGCATCAAATTTTATTTAAATTATTTATTGGTTTAATTAAGATATCAATATTTTGTTGTAGTAACGAAACTTTCAACTCAAAATTAAAAAAAACAGTTCATTATTCAAAGTCGGAAACGACTTATTTAACGACAATAATTTTACGAAGAGAGTTTTTTGTAGGGATTTAATTTTTTTTAGGAATATGTGTTGGTGATGATTGTTGTCAATAAACTATTAGTCGCAATAATAACCGGGGTATACACGGTCATGCAAACCTGAAACGCATTTGCATGAAAGAACATGTTAAATGAAGCTTTTGATACACACGATTCAGATGTACCTGTCAGATCAGGTCAGTTTTGGCAGCTGGTAGTTTGATCAACTTGAACATAAGCGTAATTCAGCAAAAATATTTTTTCGATGTATTCATTACTTTTAACTTTCCAAAAACATGGATAACCTTGGTACATATCTATAAAATCACGCAATACATCTTCCTGCCGCCAAAGAGCCATTTTGTTAACTCAAAACCAACAATATAACCCCGTAAACGACGTTCCTAAACCGGAACGTTAACTGACGTGTACTACTCGCACATCGAGTCGCATGCCAACTCAGATGTGGCAGTTTTTAATAAACACGGTCAAATTCGCGCGCGAGCTTTGACTTTTTGACAGGTGTGACAGTTTTGCATGACCGTGTAAACCCCGGTTTAGACTTCTAATAGTATAGGACGTAGAAAAGTTTTCGGAAAAGGTCAAGGTCAGCTGATTTTTTGATATTATGTAATTCTCCTTCCTCGTCTGGATAGACCCTGGGCTGTCTGGCTGGCGGTAGCGGTTGCATTTATTAGTTCGCATCCTACCTGTACAGGTAGTAATCCACGGTTTAAAAAACATTTTAAAAAACCTAATTTTTAATTTCTTGTCTTTAGATAGGTTTGCCAAACATTTTTTTTATTGCCAGATACTTTTATTAATACTAATTATACAGTCGTCCCCCTTCTAACTTTTGAACCGTACGGTATATTTTGATGAAACTTGAAACGATAATATATGACCTCTGTCTACATTTTTTTACTTTCAGTGACAGCTCTAAATGTCAAGGTTACAGCTGGGTGCCAACGCATCCACTACCGCTAGCCAGACAGCCGAGGATCTAACCGAAAGAGAAAGGAGAACAACATCAGTCAACCTAAATTTCTTGTTTTTCCGACGTTGCTACCTCCCGAACTATAAATATTAATATCCCAGCAAACACTATTTGCCGGCAATATACATTTTTCATATTGGCATTCATGGTAAAGCATTGGCAATTGGTGGCAATATTATGCCAACATCTAATACGCATTAAAAGTTAACCCTAAATAAACACTCAATTGCCAATAAATTTTACATGCAGGCGAATTGCCGGCAAGCATACAAAAATGGCGGCATACCAATCCTGATTAAATAAAGCATGCCTTTTTGTTGCAGGCAAATAAATATTGGATTTTTGAAGGCAAACCTTCATCGCATATATATACTTTTCAAACCATATTATTAACATTGGCATTTAACTAACATTCGAGCAAGGCGCGCTTGTGGCTGCTCCGGTTGTATCGGTAGCATCGATCTCCGGAGTTAAGCAGTGAACTGCGCGCCCATAACTTGGATGGGTGATCGGCGTTGTCGGCGTTTTAGGCAACGGCACGCGGTGTTCTGCTCGGGGGTGAACGAACGGACCGAGCAGCAACCATCCAAGTTAGGGAATGAATGGTGGGTGAATGGGAAGGAGTAGGGATCAAGGTACAATAAGCCTTCAGGCTACAGTGCACCACCTAGGGGGACAGTCGTCGGACCTGGGTGGGATGACCCCGAAAGGGCGAAAAAAAAAATTTTTTTGATCTGTTTTATTTATAATGGCGGCTAAACAACATTATTTTATGTTTTTTTACATAATTTAAAGGAAATGGCCTTTTCATAAGATTTTATTAATACAAACCATGCAAATAAAAATAAAGTCAAACAAAATGTTTATTATGTATTTTTGAGAGAATAAAAATAAAATGATGGTAAAATTAGCTAGGTTAATTTCGACGATTTCGACGATTTCGACCGAAGGAGATAAATTCAAATTTCCCGCTTAGCCGAAATACAAGATTTGACAATTTGACAGATAAGGCAACCTTGCTTTTGTTTGGCCGCTTTGTGCAATTGTTTTCTACGTGGTTTTCTAGCTTGTTAGTTTCTTTTTTAAAGAAAAGAGTTTTTAGTAGACTTAATTAAGTGTATTTATTACCTAATTAGTATGTGTTGTGTAAATAATTGGTGATGGCTAGTCAAGAAGGCGGGTTATTCAAGTACACTGTTAGGAGCTGTAAACATTTTGTTTAAAACCTTTTAAATTTGTAGTTACCTAAAAAATTACATGAAATCAGGGAGTTACCTTATTAAAAGTTTTAAAGACGTGTTAATAATATATATATATATATATATATATATATATATATATATATATATATATATATATATATATATATATATATATATATATATATATATATACATATATATATATATATATATATATATATATATATATATATATATATATATATATATATATATATATATATATATATATATATATATATACATATATATATATATATATATTTAATAGTTTTTTTGACATTTATTTCCTTTAAAATATTTCTCCCTATGTTTTGGATCTGAAAATTGAGTGTAAGTGTCCCTTAAATACTTACTATTTTAAAGTGTTTTCTTTTGTTTTACTATCTTTTTTAATTTTATACATACTTTTTTTTTTTTTTTTTTTTGGTTTATTGTTACGGTATAAAAATTTATATTATGTAATTTTTTTATTGATGAAGTTATCCTGCCTTTTTTCTCATTTTTTCGATTACAAAATTCTAAATATGTTATTTAACTTTTGGGACATTCAACTTATAAAACTTGCAATACTTATTTAATGATAAATGCCATTATCCTAAACGCATTTTTTTGCCAATAACTTATTAATGATGGATACCATCATCCTAAACGCATTTTTTGGCATAACTTATTAATGACGGATGCCATCACATTATCTGCAACACGTGGCCTAATAACGGCCAATTGCCCAATTTCGCGTCTTTTTGATACCTTTTTGCCAATACCTTGCCATTAAAGAGTGTTGGCAATGCCAGTAAATTAAATGTACAACGCCGGCAAAAATGTTATATGGGATTAAGGGCTCAAACCTTCACGATATTTTTATGTCACCTTAAACATTATTTTTAATATATTTTCAAAAAAAAGTGGATTTTTCCGGGCCGGTCTATTGTACACAACTGCTTCTTATAGACATTTACCTCTTTCTCATGACCAACCTCCAGGTATTCAAACGTCACAGCACCAAGATAACAATAAGAAACCACCATGGAAATCAAAGTCACATGAGAAAACAAACAAGTGATTGTTTTCCAACTATAATGAAGAAAGTTCGAACAGGCACTTGGTTTTTCAAAATCCAAGGATTCTGGATCCGAACGATATTGCGACATTGTTGCCGGCTAATTAAATCACTATTTAAAAAGGGTTAAATTATTAATTTCAACCTTGTTGATCAGCAAACATATTTAAACGAAACGTTTTTATTTACATGTTCTAAAAGTGCATGTTTTAAAACACAGAGAATTAATAACTGAATTTTCGGACGCTAACGCGGTGTGCCGGCTATTTTTAAGTTATCCAAATTTCGGTGCTGTTATAAGCTTTGCATATTTACAAAATACAAAAATAGAAAACTACTGAAACTACCGATCGCACTTTAAGAGAAGCAATTAATTTGGAAAGATTTATAGGTTATATGGGAACATTTATAGCACAATTAAAGTAAATATGTTTAAGATAAAATTAAGTATGGTTCCATAGTATAACGGTAATAAATATTGGTAATTGCAATACGATTATTGGTTCTTCTTTCTATGTGGCAGCCCACGAAGCAGTATAGAAGCCATTTTTTCGTTTTATGAGTGGCCGAGATGAGGCCGAGCATTTTAGGGAGTGCCAAAAGAGTTTTTGGAGCCATAAAATTTTGAAGACCAAAAAAAGATAACACATCTTTTTACTTAAAACACACCCCAAAATCTTTTACATATCTTTAGGGGGAGCCAAGCTCGAGTAACCCCCCTGGCATCTCCACTACCAAGTAGGCTTATGCCTAAGTACCAGCGTACCGTGGGTGTCCGGTTATAAGTTGCTTAATCCATCTTTTCCAGTGTTTCGTCAACGATGTCCAAGCACTGGTGGAATATGTGGTATTTGCATTTCACAGCGCCTTTTAGAAAACGTGGTAGTGCTGCCACGGACGTTATTTATAAATAACTACTACCCAAGAATGTTTCCCCGGCTGTTTTTTGTAAGTAATGGAAAAATTAATGAATTCACAAATTCTTAAGTACTTAGAAAAACACAAAATTTTGCATCACAGGTAGTATGGATTTCGCCACAAAAGATCAACAGCAGATCTTCTTTCCTTCGTATCACACTGTTGGAATAAGTCTTTTGAGTTTCTAGGTGAGTCCCAGATCGTTGCTCTTGATATATTCAAAGCTTTTGACCAGGTCTGGCATGCCGCACTTCCTAATAAACTTCCCTCCTATGGTCTTCCAACTAAACTCTGTACTTGGTTCTCTAGTTTTATCTATCTGATCGAAGTATATCAGTTATTGTGGACGGCCATTCTGGCACCAACATTGTTTCTTCTTCACATCAATGACCTTCTCTCGTCCACAACTAAATCCATTCATAGTTTCGCCGACGATAGTACCCTTCACTCCAGTTTTCAGGTTCCTAAACCCATCACTAAACCTGATTTGGAAAACAAACGCAGAGCGATGCAGATATCTCTTTTGCAGGATCTTAATTTAATATTGGATTGGGGCGCCAAAAATCTCGCCCATTTTAATACATCCAAAACACAATCATGTTCCTTGTCGCGAAAAGAGTCATCAAATACTCATTCTCTACTTATGAGCGGCCAAGTTCTACAGAGCAAAGACACCTTTAATCTTGTGGGCGTCACATTTGAAAGTAACCTTAACTGGCATAAACACATTGTATCTATGGCCACGGCAGCTTCAAAAAGCTTGGATTTCTCTTTCGAGCCAAAAAGTATTTTTCCGCTTCTAATTTATACACTTTATATGTGTCCGAAATCCGACTTCCCTTGGAATATTGTTCTCATATCTGGAGCATGGCGTCCCCCACAACCCTAAGTATTCTTGATTCTATTCAAAGAAGAGCTATTCGTCTTATTAATGATCCATCACTTACAGAAAGACTTCCTCTCTTGCCCATCGTCAGGCTGTGGGGAATTTATCGCTTTTTTATAGGTACTTTCATGCCCTCTGCACTGAAGAATTGTCCTGTATAGTTCCTCCACTCACAGTTCCCAACAGAGAAACTTGTGGTTCCGCGCGTATGCATCCCTATACGGTCCAACTGGACAGGCCCCGAACTTCTCACTTTGTTCGTTCTTTTATCCCTAGAGTTTCTAGATTGTGGAACCTGCTGCCCGCGGAGGTCTTTTCCTTCCCCTCCAAATCTTCAAGTATTTAAGTCCTGTGTCAACAAACTCCCTCTTACCTCGCTTAAGACACCCACGGTTCGTTAGTATTTAGGCTTTTAGCCTTTGTAGTTTGTCTAAAGATAAAAAAAACAATAACTTCTAAAGTATAAAAAGTATCAAAACATGATTATTAGGTAAATGGTATTCGAAGAAAAGAGTTCCAGCATTCTTTAAAGTTTTCTATTTTTAATAACATGAAAAAATTTTAAGTTTAGTTGGGTCTCGGCTGGTACATAAATAAATAGTTTTAACAAAAAAATGTATGTCACTGACTTTTGTGCCATTTTAAATTTTTTAATTAATAAAATAAAAATACAGTTACTGGTATCTTTATTTTTTCGTATATTGTTTTGGACATAGAAAATGGGTAAAAATTTTTATTGCTAAATGTTCTATTAAACATTTAAAAGAAAAATATTTTTAATAAAATATTTAAAGTTATGGTAAAACACTTATAACGAATAATATCTTAACCTACAAATTTTACTATAAGCCAACTAACATGTTTTATTTTTAATCCGATTGCAAATAAATTGGTATCTATTTAAGATTCGTCAAAAAATCGTTTTTTTTTAATACTTGTCTAGTAAAGTTGCCATCAGAAATATAGTATTTGGCCTTATCTTGGCCTGTCTTATTTATTTCAGTCTTTACAACTTGGGACCAAGACCCAAGCGGTCCCATTATTTTTATCTTACTTATCATGTACGTAGGAATATCGGTAATAGTTCGATATAACGGTTTTCGCTATTATAAAAGATTTTTGAAAAATTCTTTTTCAGGGCGTTTCTATAGGTCGTTTATGACACAAATCTGTGTGCGCGTTTTCCAAAATCCATTTCTATAATTTATTATTAATAAAAACATATTTTCGAGACGGTGGAGTGAAGAGGGGTGCTGGGTGGGGACGAAACAGTAGAAATCCTACATTAAACACCCAAAAACAGTACACACCGCACTTTCTGTTTACAAAAATGTCCAAAAATTGTTTAAAAAAATTAAAAATAAATAATAGTACAACAATCCCGCCATGGCTGTCACTGCATAAAAAAGAAGAGTTTGCAAGAAAACTGTAAATGTCTTGTGTCAATAGCTTAAAAAAAAAAGGAAGATACAGGACAAAATTCTTATGAAAAATTAAATTATTCCTTCTTCCTATTATAATTTGTAGAGAAAAAGAAAAATACCTAAACATAAAGAAGGAGGCATTTCTACAAAAAATACCATTGTTTCTCATGAAAATGGTGGATAATCCCCGAAATAGGCTTGGTGTTAATTCTTCATGAGAAGTTTGACAACGCTGCTTCTATCAAGACTGTCATTTTTATAATGACAAACTTCATGTTATCAGCTGACCAAAATGAATTTTCCTTCTTTAATTAATGGCGGACGAGATATGTCATATGTGTGGGATAGTTTTTCGAAAAATTTAATACTTTTCAAAATTAATTTACATTTTTCATGTGCCCCGAGTGCAGTGTATTAATGTTTTCTTGGGTTTGACGTTGGATTTATACTGTTTTGTCCCCACTCAGCACCCCTGTTCACTCCACCGGCACCGTCCCGTAAATATGTTTTTATTAATAATAAATTATAGAAATGGATTTTCGAAAACGCGCACACAGATTTGTGTCATAATCGACCCCCTGAAAAAGAATTTTTCGAAAATCTCTTATAATAGCGAAAACCGCTATATCGAACTCTTTATTACATAAATGTTTTAACAATAATAAGCAATATTTACAATACATAAATACTTCACGCTGAGCTATGCAGCTAGCACATAGACAGAGGAGCAAAAACGACCGGAGTCGCGGGCAGGATGTTTGCCAAGGGGTAAAACTGCTTATTTTAAATAGAATTTGTTTGATGTAACCACTTTCCGGCAAGTAACCTCACAGTGGTCTTCCGAGATTTATTCTTAACCTAAGTTTAAAAAAAAAAAAATTTAAAAGAGATTTTGCAATTTAAAATAGGATGCTGCTCTTTATGACATTACTGGAAAAATGTGAAAAACCAGCTTTATATTTAAGGAACGTAGAAGGTTTAACGACCTTAGAAAGGGCGAATTCTTGTTAGTATTTTCTTTTAACTAGAGTTTGTGCAGTATTAGTTTAACTTACTTAAAATTTAAAGAGGTTCATAGTAAAGGGGTAGTTTATGGTAGATTGGTTTATGTTTAGTGACATGTTCCCCGTCAAACCGACTATCGGTTAGATGTGTGGTAAGCGTAGATGCATGAATTTTATTTCTGAAAAATTTGTCACTTATTGCGTGGACATATTCTTGTATTCTTTCTGTGTTGGTCATCTCATGTAGTTCCTGTATTCTGGTGTATCGCCCGGAGGATGTCACCCCTCTGAGAATTTTATTTTGATAGATTTGTAGTCTCGAGAACTGTGTTGAGGACATAGAACACCATACTGGAGCTGCATAGCACACCGCTGGTCTAATTATTTGTTTGTATATAAGGAGTTTATTAGCTGGAGATAGATGTGACCTAGGCGACAAAAAGAGGGTATAGGCTTTGTGTGGCCGAAAATACTTTTCTTAGAGTCGCTGTGGTGTGTGGTTTAAATGACAATCTTTCGTCTATTGTCACGCCCAGGTACTTGGCCTTTTTATCTGGTATGATAGGTGTTCTGTCTATAACAATGGGTTCTATAATGCGATGGTTAGTAAACTTTTTGGTCACTACAGTGCAGACCGTCTTATCAGCATTTATCAAGACTTTCCACCTGTCATAGTATGGCTTAAGGTTGTTGATGTGCATTTGAACGTGGCGTTTGGCTACTTGGGCGTAGAATGATCGTGCATAAATGAGAGTATCATCTGCAAACAAGGCAAGCTGGGTATTTGGGTAAGATGGTATGTCAGCCATGTATAGGTTATAAAGGGTAGGAGAGAGGACGGTGCCCTGGGGGACTCCAGCAGAGAGCTGTCTAGGTTCCGACAAGGTGCCCTCCACCCTAACCTGTATTTTCCTTCCATTGATATAGGAGTGTATAAGAGAAATAATAAATAATGGTAGATTATGCACAACCAGAAGCTTGTAAAGCAGCCCGGAATGCCAAACAGTGTCAAAAGCTCTTTTGATGTCTAAAAGAAGCAGTACTGTGTTCATTCGTAGGTTATTTGCGTTTTGGGCATCCTGTACCACTCTTGCTAACTGTAGAGCTGGTTGCAGTCCTTCAGTAAACCCGAACTGCTCTGGTGGTAGCTTTAGATTGAATCCTTTAATTCTAGTAAGAATAGCCCTCTCGGCCACTTTTGAAGGTGCATCTAATAGCGCAATGGGCCTGTAGGAATTTGGGTTGGAAGGATCTTTGCCCGGCTTTAGTATTGGCACTACTATAGCTTTTTTCCAAGCCTCTGGAAAATGCTGTAAAATTATAGTTTTATTTATTAGGTGTGTGTATTGTACTATGGCTTTCATTGGCAAATTTTTAAGGAGTATATTTGATATTTCGTCTGGTCCAGGAGCCTTATTGTTAGGTAGGCGTTTGATTATTTGTATGATTTCTTTTGGTCTAAGAATAAGACGTGCGAGAACGCGAGGAGGAATGGGATATTTCTGAGCAGTAATCTCGCTGGCTATTCTAGAGATGTTGCGTTGCTCCTCATTTGCATCCGGCGGGCAACTACATACTTCTGCTAGGTGGTCTGCCAGGACGTTGGCCTTTTCTAATGCAGATTGAACTGTTGCATTTCGGAGAGTAGGAATTTTATTATATTTATTCTTCAGTCTCCTTGTAAGTCTCCACAGTGAGTTATTTTGCACCGATAGCCCTCTAAGTGTAGCAGACCAGGAACTGTTTTTATACTCTCTTATCTTGGAGGCAATTTGTGTTTGAAGAGCCATAGAGTGGTTGTAATCTTCTCTTTGCCTAAAACGTTGCCAGCGACGCCTGACGTTGTTTTTATATGCAATGATGTTTAGTATGTCACGGGGAAGCCGGTCTTCCTTTGCTTTCAGAGGCACTTTTCGCGCCACTTTATCTCTGGCGTTCTGTATAATGGTGGTCCACTTTGATAACGCCAATTCTAATTCTTCTGGATTATTAATATTGTCGTCGATATTGGTATCTCTTTTGACGAGTTCTCTGAAAGCCCTCCAGTTGCAATTTTTGTATATGAATGTCGCTGGCCCTGTTTCGTGTTGTACCGCTGCTTGCATTTCAAGCAACACAGGTAAGTGGTCGGATGACAGTTCATTTACAGTAACTGGGTCGGACAGGTTTAGAATACCCTTATTGACAACAATGTCAATACATGAGGGGGACGTATTATTGGAGGGGTAGTGGGTTGGGGTAGTTGGAGCAAGTATCTGGAGGTTTTCATCTGTGACATAGTCAAACAACAAGCCCCCATGTCTGTTGTTTCGGCGATTGTGCCACATTGTGTGTCGTGCATTAAGATCACCAAGTAAAAGAGCTCTGGAGTTTGGAGGAAAGAAAGCATCAAGGTCTTGGGCGATGAGATGCACATTTGGGGGGCGTAGCCACCACTAACAAGCACCCCATTCAGGAGTCTTATGGATACACTCTCTATTGCCGAAGGAGGTGTGGTATTTAAGGCATGAGGAATAGAGTGCTTGATAATGAGAGCAACGCCCCCTCCTCTGTTATTTCGGTCAGACCTATAAATACTATAGTTACGTAGTTTTAAGACAAAGTTTTGATCAAGTTTAGTTTCTGTTATAATCATAATGTCAATGTTATGTGACAGTATAAAATTTATTGTTTCCCCTAGTTTATTACGTAGCCCATTGGCGTTCCAGAGAGCTAGTTTTGCGTTTTTAAATGTCATAAAGATGCAGTTTCTCAGTTACAAATTCTAGAATTAACATTCCACGCTCCATCTTAGATTCTGCCCCTTTTAGAGCTTTGATAAAATCTGTAATAAATCTTATAACCTCTGTAAAATTAACATTTGCGTTTTTGATATCTCGGAAGGCATTAGTGAAGTCACTTACCGATTGTGATTGTTCATAAGCTTGGTTTTGAGATAGTCTGTTAGCCTGCCTTGTTCCTGCTCCTCGTCCGGGTGCAAGTGGTGGAAAGTTTTCTTGGTCTGTTGGGAGAGGGGTAGTGGGTACAGATGGGGCACTTGCCCTGCCCGAGTTTTGTCTAGTTGTCCAAGCGTTGCGTATTGGTAGAGGGGCTTCGATGTAGCGGGTTCTCTGCTGGACCTGAGAACTGTGTAGTTTGTCTAATTTGTAGACGTAGACTGGGCATAGTACATTGTTAGCTTTGTGTGTGCCATTGCAGTTTGCACACACAGTTGTATTAGGCTGATGACAATCCTTAGTTAGGTGTTCCTGCGCACAGTGAAGGCACCTAGGTGCCATGTGACAGTTTGAAGTAGCGTGCCCCCATTTCTGACAACGTTTGCATTGCATTAGTGCATGTTGCTGTTTTCTTCTTTCCCAAGTTATGGCGACGTTATTTAAAAATTTAATTTTATGCTGGAGTTGGCTTAGCTTGTGTTCTGCGTTTGTGATAACTAGATACAGTGGCCTGAATCTTGTCTTCATAATATATATTTCTTTTACGTCAATGTTGTGGTCGTGTGTTAATTCATCTTTAATGTCATTTATGGTGGGTTTGTGGTCTAGACCCTTAATTACAAAAGCGTGTGTTTTTTGGTCTTTGGTAGAGTAAGTAAAAAAGCGATTTTCTTCCTTTTCTTCTAATAGTTTAACATAGGTTTTATATTCTCTTTGGTCCGTGATATTAAGTACTGTGTTGTTTTTGGTAAAACGTAAAATGTATCCCAGCTTACAATGATGGCTGAGTTCTTTTTAAGTAGTTCAAGGTCTGCACTACTCGAAGTTTTACCATCTAGAATAATTGAGGAGGTTTTTCTGGCTTCTTGTTTTTGGGTTCTTTTTGGATTGATTTTTGAGTCTTATCAGTGATGTCGTTTTTGGGTGGGTGTATCTTTGGCTTTTCCGTGATGGTGGTAGTGGGTATTTTAGTGATGTTGTCAGCTTGGGTACTGGTATGTGTTGCTTCGTTTGTTTCATATGTTTCGGTGTCCATATTTTCAATTTCCTCGTCGTTTTTGTTTTGTAGCGCTTCATATCTATTAGATACAGTTACAACTGGGCTATAGATTGGTCTGCTCAATATTTTAGAGACCACAGATTGCTTTGTGAATTTGGGACTAGGGTTAAGGTTGCTCTTTTATTTGACCCATCATCGTTATGCTCTTTGATTTGCTCGTCATCTGTGTTGATACTGGTTTTTCTTTTTCTGTCTGCGACTAAGGGTGGTTGGGTAGACGTAGACTGGAGATTTAAGGGTTGTGGGATGGGTTTTATAAATTTAGGCTCTGTATGTTGGCCAGATGGTCTAAGAAGTGTATTTTCAATGATCCTGACGCGATCGGGATTTTTTAGCTCGTCCTCGTAGCAGCTAAAGAAAGCTTGGCTGGTGCCAGGTTTAAGAGAGTAAACTGAAGTGACTGTGGTGGCATTGGAAGATGCTGTAGTAGTGATTTGGCTACTGGTTGTAGCTGTAGTTGTTACTAGAATAGTCACAGGAACTGATTGTTCCATTTTCTCCAATATAGTTGATGTAGTTACTGCAGGAATTTTAAAATAATTCAGTGATTCTTGACAAGATGGTGGGTGCACCACAGGATTAGATGTGACGGCGTCGAACGTGCTGTTCGTATGATTTGGGGTAGGGAGAAACGTCGCCTCGCTGTCTGCTACGTCAGCATTTTTGGCGAGTTTGGAATTCTTTTGTTGGGCTGTGCGATTTTTGTTCTCTAGAGTTTTCTGAACTGTTTTTATTAGTCAGTAGGAACTCACCGCTATGTTGATTTTGAATATGTTTTGATGCTCGATCGCGGTTTAGTTGTAAATTTTCTTTGCCTCTAGTGTTATTAATTAGTGCTACAAATTCTCTACACGTACTACAATTTTTATTATTTTTCAAGAAGTTCATAAGGGTTTTTGCGGAAACATTTTTAGAGGATTTATTGGAGCGAACGCTATCAGTGCTTTTTACGCTGTTTGGGGGGCTGGGCAGGTCACTGCCCCCCTGAGTGAGGACATATACTGTTTACTATTACACTAAGTATTTATAGAACTTAATTTCTATTATTTACAACAATAAAGCTTATTTGCAATTTTAGGGTTATCGGTCCGACAATCCTAAAACTGCCAAACAGTGTTTTCCACTATAAGTTTAACAAATGATTTGGCTTTTTTAAAATTCACAGGACCTCAATCTATTGCAGCCTACTCAGTTCAGCATGCATTC